>JAXBDA010002704.1:15869-40201 GCA_036023075.1 Gaultheria prostrata | reverse complement strand
AGAGAGATAGGTCTTATGGTTCTTCTTCTTTTTTTTTTTTCTTTTTTTTTTTTGGGAAAGCTGATATATTTCGCCACGGTGTCAACCACCTCAGCCAACCGTTAGCCACATAAGAGGTTTCCGTCCATTTTTTAGGAAAAGGGTAACATTGACTTCGGTTACAAAGCGTAAGGGTAAAATTGAAACAAAAAAATTTACAAGGATGAAATTGAAACGGGGACCATTTTATAAGGACCAAATTGGTAGATAAGCCTAGATTTGTAGCCCTGGTGTATCAGGTGTTGGTCATTAGGCACTTTGTAATTCTGGCCTTTCTTTTCTTGTTTCTTGTTGACCACTCGTCAGCTTATTCCGATTGGGTCCGAGATGGCATATGATTATCGTGTGATTGGGTGTTAACCTAGTTGGGATGCGATGTTTTTCCCCTCGATCCCCGTTAATCTTTGTAACCCATATTCAAATCCCCTTTTGCTTTTCAAACAAAAGATATTCTACCAGAAGTATTCAAACATGAATCATGAAGTCACTTGCAACACTATTTAAGTTTACAAGTCCATGTATAGAAAATGTCTCCTGGAGTAATACTTGTCCTATAATTCTCTTAGAAGACCAAACATAAACTGTGTTGATCTCTTATTCAACCTTAAACTTTACCACAAATTAAACATGAAAAATCAAGTTAGATATCACTGCTTAAATAAACTGAGGTGGTGTTTTCTGCAGCAATATCCCAAATCCTTTCTCCATTAAAGTCAAGGGGCCATTTTGGTTGCTTATTAGGGTAGAATTGTCCAAAATGTTTTTCATATGTAGGCTCCTTGTTATTCTCATCAAACATGGCAAACATGTAAGTTTCTATGGCTTTGTTGGGCCTCATTGGAGTCCCATTTTTCGCATGTCGAATCATTTTATCGACGTAAGTGGCCGCATTATCCACCGTAGTTGCAACTCCACCAGCTGACGGCCACCCGGTCTCTGAAATCACCACGTCGAGGTCACCTCCCCAAGCCCTTCCAAGGGCCGCGATAAGGCTATCGAGCATGGCGTCAAATAGGTTTTGGTATCCACGATTGCCGTCCTGCACCACTACCGATGGAGATTTGAACAAGGCATAGTCGAGCGAGATGGAACCGGGGTTTCCGATGTAGGCAAAATAAGGGTAGATGTTGACGAGCACAGGTGACTTAGCGTCGATTAGGAACCAGATAATCGGATCCAAATACCACCGGTAATCGTCTCTGAAGTTCCCTTGAGATGGAGGATAAGATGTTCCAATTAGTGTAGTGTCGATAGCAGTTGAGACCTGTTGTGAATTTAGTCAATGAATTAGGATCAACAGTACACCGTGGATAAAAACTATTCCCTCCGTCCCATTTTGTTTGTCAATTTTTGATAATCGTATCAGTTTTCGATTGCTTATATCTTTTAATATTGATCTCCAAATATATGCAATATAAATCTTGTTTGATAGTTCCCAATTAATTTTATTATACAAAGGTTTTAAAGCCGTCAAAAAGTTATAGATCGAAAGATATAAGCAATTTAAGGCGTAGAAAAAAATGGAATAATTGACAAATAAATTGGGACGGAGGGAGTAACAAGTAATATATAGCAAGAACGGTATAATTCAAAATTATAGATATTAAATTAATACCGTACTTTATATTTCATAATTCGATATACCTAAAATACAGATATAGTAAGAAATTAAGTATCCAAATGTGTTGTCACATGTACAATACATTTTTTGGTGAGATTTTGTTTTCCTACTTTTGAAGTAAAATAAAACTACACCTATTAGTCTGAGTTCTCCACTTGATAAAATCTATCAATTATCAAGTGGGGAAGAAGTTTTGATAAAATCTAGGATTTTATCAATTATCAAGTGTAAAAATCTTGGATTTTATCAAATTTCGTCCTCACTTGATAATTGATAAAATCAAGATTTGATAAAATCTTGATTTTATCAAGTGGAGAACTCACCCTAACAAACAGGATATTAAATTAAATTAAAGAAGCTAGCATAGAATGTTAATCACGAAAAAACTAGACCTTGATTTGGCCAAGACCAGCTGAAGCAAGGGCATTGTAGACATTCCTCATGGCAGGAAGAACAAATTTTGCAGTCCCTGAATTAGGGCTGACTTCATTGCCAACAGCTATGTAACGGAATTTAACGTCCGGCCAATAACTCTTTATATTTTTCTGAACCCAATTATTGGCATTGGAGGGGTTAGACAAACTCTGGAGATCTCCGTTTGGGACCCCTATCATGAGCTCAATGTTGGACCCTCTCAGTGCTTGCAGAGCCCTTTGATCCGGGTCGTAAATTCTCATCCGTGCGATTTTGTGTTGTTTGTAGAGAGCTACGACCTCTGATGCTGGTGGGAGATTGTTGCCCATCATTCCGTAGCATACACCTACTGGCCCTGCACCTGCATGTGGACGAACATGTTATGGCCTCGTTCGGTTGTGGTTTCTGAACCGGGTTTTGAGAACCTTCCCTTATTCGGTTTTCAAGGATTTTTGGGTTGGGGTTTTGAAAACCCGGGTTTTCAAAACCGGATTCTCAAAACTCCAACCAAACAAGGTGTGTATTTGGCGTAGAGTAATTGCAGAGACAGGCCCCAACTTTGGTGGGTGAGCTCGAATATGCCCATATTAGAAATAAGCCCTGTCGGACTGCTTCCATGGAAGCACTTTAGGCCCAACTACCTAAGACCTTTCTCGACCAAAATCTTTCATTTAACATTAACACTTTAGGCCCAACTAGCATGTATTTCTTTAATTTTTTTTTCTTTCTAATTTCGGGATTTTGAGCAACTTCAAATATTTTCCTATTGATAGTATGTTTATCGTAAGCTCAATTCGTTAGCGATTGTCTTTCTTTAGTTCGTCCTAGTATGTACGTAATGGATTGTGTCTGTTATAAATAAAACTATAAGGCTTAGATGATCAACTCTTTTTTAGCGCAGTAATCAACAAGATAAGCAAAAGAAGAACTTTCTATATTATGGTCGTTTGTGATTGTTACGTTTGTTCTTCTTCTTCTTTTCATACGCTACAGTGCATCACATACTGATTGAATTAGAGAGAGAGAGAGAGAGACCTGTCAATTCAAGATTAGCCATGAATAATCCAAGAAGAAGCATTAATGTTGCACCCATCAAGGAACAAGGGCCTGTGCTAATGAAGGTGGCCATGATTTTTAACAATATGATTTTCATCACAACTATCTTGGGCTCTTTATATAGTCTTGGAAATGTTATTCCACGTCAGGAATTTTCGGGTCAAGATCCAGTAGGTTTGCCCGTTCAACTTTGTGTATCCCAATTCTACAATTCATGGAAAAGTCTCCACATTACAGCTGGCCCCTATGAAAACAATCTCCATTACCATCACAGCAAGATACACACAAAAAGAAAAAAGAAAAAAAAAAAAGAACATCAATTCAAATTATGCTTTGTCTCAAATTTAAGTGTTCAGCTATTAACACACATTGCACCACTAATGTTTTTTTATCCAATTATTAATCTTACAGTGTCGAAAACTGCATCCGGACTGCTCAAAAGTATATTGGACGGCCGAGATTAGAACACATTTGCTCCTCACTCTCTCTCCACTTTTTCTCTCATTTTTCTCTTTCCAAATCCGGACCGCCCAAAACCAAAATGGACGGGCTGCACCGAGGAAGTACCACGTGGTACCCTCCCGGCACTGAAAAATTGCTCTAAAACATTGTTTTCACCTTTTTGGGTATACCATTTACTTTTTCTCACATTGATTACTTAAAGCTTAATTTGGACATTTGCACATAAAGAAAGGCTTTGCAAGGGACTTTATAGCACGTTCTGGGTTGGATAAGGTAGAGAGCAGGCTTGAAGTCAACAAATACCAGGCCATTTTCATAGACCACTACTTTTGAGTCAGTCTTCATGCAAAACTCGTTCACGGCAGAAATAGAAAATGGTACCCCACAACACATACCTTAAAAAAGGTTACCTCCATACCAAACATATACTTTATGAAAATTCATAGGAAGATTCTTCATCCACGTCATTATAGAATACACAATCTTATTATGCAATCTAATATAAACTCCGACGAACGTTAAGCATTTATTCTCTTGCTTAACGTTCGTCAGAGTTTACATTAGGTTGCGTAATAAGATTGTGTGTTCTATAATGACGTGGATGGAGAATCGTCCTATGAATTGCCAAATAAAATAGGATGAATTTCTAAGTCCGCCAAGACCAATATTATGCAAGCTTTCAAAGGATGTATTTTCTTTTGGCCATGGTTTATTGTAATGAGTAATTATTCAGTAGCCTTGTGGCACCGCCATGTGATGTGCCAACACCTCATCCGTCACACATTCTTGAGGGGTCTAGCACTAAGTGTATAAACTTCACGGAAACATGTGGTGGAGAATGGTGTAGAGACACCACGTGACAGAGCTCCAAAACCACTGATTATTTTTTCATGATGTAATGAAAAAGAAGTCGGTCAAAAGTACAAGGTGACAATTATACCATCCACTATGGTCCTTAGAAAATTATGAGTTTGGACTGATTATCATTAGTAAGGCTACTTGGTACTATCTTTTGAATTTGATGGCGGCTTCTTCTGGTATCCATAGTGGGTCACTTACGCCTAGATGATTTGAACTTGTGAGAGGCTGCTGCTCGGGCCTTTTTCAAACTAGTAACTTGGTTTTTAAATTTTTTGGTTTTTCGCAATCTTTGAGACAGGTCATTCTCCATATACTCCTATACATTAACCCAAAAAATTTCAAAAAACCAATAAGCCAATACTTCAAAATGGTGAAATTAGCCAGTTTGATACATGTAAATTTGTTAAACATTATGATAGCCGACGAGAAGTTATATCCACAAAAATAAGCATGTTCGCACAAAAGAATCAAATTACATGCAAAAATATATAGAAATTTTGTACATTTTTTTTTAACTCAGAGAGTTCACTTGAATCCCCTCCTCAAAGGCTAGTGGAACCGCTCTGAATCCAAACTCAGTCTCAATCCAAATACATGCACATAAACACACTAATTAATCTGTATGAGACGCTTACCAATATTCCTTTGAATAATAGTTGTGAGGAAAGCGGATATACTGGTCCTATCAGCCGATCCCAAGAGGCTGATAGAGGAGGACCATATATATATCGTTGAAATTTTTGAAAGATTTACGTAACCTAGTTCAGATACTTGAATTATAAAAAAATAAAAAAATTGCATATATGTCCACCGCTGGGTCCAAAAAAGTCATAGTAACTCGTGCACATTTATATAGGGAAAACATTATAGGGAACATACTCTACAAACTAAGGATAGAATCAAAAACTTGGGTTTCTTTATTTAGAAACTACACAACAAGTACATGAAAAATGATTGGGAAGTTGTACATTTCCCTTCAAACCAGTTACTTAATTACTTGAAAATCAATACACAGTTACACACATATTGAGTCTCTTATTAAAAGCACTTTGAAAAAAAAGAAAAAGAAATTATATGTCGCTGCTCAGATAAACTGAAGTGTTGTTTTCAGCAGAGATATCCCACATCCTTTCGCCCGAAAAATCGAGTGGCCATTTTGCTTGTTTATTAGGGTAGAATTGTCCAAAATGTTTTTCATGCGCAGGCTCTTTGTTATTCTCATCAAACATAGCAAATATGTAAGTCTCAATGGCTTTGTTGGGCCTCATGGGAGTTCCTTTTTTCGCATGTCGAATCATGTTATCGACGTAAGTTGCTGCGTTATCCACCGTAGTTGCAACTCCACCATCCGACGGCCACCCGGTCTCTGAAATCACCACCTCTAGGTGACCGCCCCATGCCCTCCCCAGAGCGGCGATGAGGCTATCGAGCATGGCGTCAAATAGGTTTTGGTACCCGCGATCGCCATCCTGGACGACCACCGATCGGGATTTGAACAAGGCATATTCGAGCGAGATTGAACCGGGGTTGCCTGTGTGGGCGAAATAAGGGTAGATGTTGGCGAGCACTGGGGACTTAGCGTCACTTAGGAACCAGATTATTGGGTCCAAATACCAGCGGTAATCGTCTCTGAAGTTGCCTTGGGATGGAGGGTAGGATGTCCCAATGAGGGTCGTGTCGATTGCAGTTGAGACCTGTCGATCGAGAATTTAATTTTCAACAAACTAGTTAATTACTGAATTCAAGCTAAGGTTGAGAATGAATATGAATGACTATAAAACAAAAAAATGAAATAAAAAGTGAAACAAGACCTTGATTTGGCTAAGACCAGCTGAAGCAAGGGCATTGTAGACATTCCTCATGGCAGGAAGAACAGATTGTGCAGTCCCTGAATTCGGGCTGACTTCATTTCCAACGGCTATGTAACGGAACTTAACGTCCGGCCAATAACTCTTTATATTTTTCTGAACCCAATTTTTGGCATTGGAAGGGTTAGACAGACTTTGGAGATCTCCGTTTGGGACCCCTATCATGAGCTCAATGTTGGACCCTCTTAGTGCTTGTAGAGCCCTATGATCTGGGTCGTAAATTCTCATCCGTTCGATTTTGTGTTGTTTGTAGAGAGCTACCACCTCTGATGCTGGTGGAAGATTGTTGCCCATCATTCCGTAGCATACACCAACGGGTCCTGCACCTGCATGGATGTATAAAATCAATATTAATCTAACGTACTATGTCTCACAAGAATAACATACTTAAATAAGTATTTTTTTTGGTTCGGAATCTGAAATCGTTGATCAGTTTGGACTGTCCAAACTCAAATTCGTTAGACGGGAAAATTTAGGAAACTAAACTTTTCAACAATAACATTAATTAGTTTATGTGTGGATGCATTGCCCAGCCATGGGCGGGCGCGAAAGAGAGAGGGAGAGAGAGAGACCTGTTATTTCAAGGTTTGAAATGAATAATGCAAGAAGAAGCAAGGTTGCAGCCATGAAAGAAGTAGTACTGGGACTAATGCTAGTCAAGGGAACCATATTGTTCAAAACTGAGCAAGGCTAGAAGTTGGTTTTTGAAAGTGAAGGTGATTTTCATTGACAAGCATTAGGGTTCTTTATATAGACCTTGGAGATGCCTTTCTACATTTAAATTTAATTTTACCATTGATCAACTTTATTCATTAATTAATGTTTTGGACATTTCCTCATAAAGGAGCCATGCAAGTCGCAAGGGGATAAATTAATATATAGGGTAGCTATATGAAGGGAGAGCTTCTAGTCCGGGCTCCGGGAGTCCGGACCTCCACGTTCCCGATATTTTTTTTATGATCCGAACCGTCCAATGTGTTCAAAAACGTGTTTTTAAGGGCCCCGCGAGAAATCATCAAAAAAAATACCGGGAAGGGCTTGATCCAAACAGTTTTTCACAAAACTGTAAATGTACAATTTTTATGAAAAACTGCTCGGATCAAGGTCTTCTCAGTAATTTTTTTTTTATGATTTCTCACGGGGTCCCTTAAAAACACGTTTTAAACACATTGGACGGTTTGAATTTTGTAAAAATAATTTTAAAACTTTCAAAACACCCAAAAGCTTCCACCCTGACTGGAAGCTAGCCGGCTATATGAAAACCCACATGTGCAATTTCGGGTGGAGGTCCAAAGTCAAAAATGTCATATGTCCACTTTAGTCTACATTCATTGTTTAGGAAAATTAATTAAAATATTGGAAAAAACTGAAAATGTTATTAATTAATTGCCCTTTTTACTTTTTGAAATGGAACCCCGCATGCCAAAAGAAGAGGTACCCTACTTACCAAACAATATTCCTTGCAAGTGGCCAACTTACTATAGGATCAATATTCTTAATGTACATTGAAAAATCCCTGATCAAATCCTGACTGTGATAATATATATATTTTTATCAGGTTTGGTTTAGCATTTCATATAATACGTCACTATAATCTATATATATACAAGGGTCCGTCTTTAGAGGGGAGATGGCACGGGCTAACTCAGGTTCCCAAATTAATATTACCTCCCACCAACAACTCACTTCTTTGCTTTACTTCCTACAAATTTTAATGCATGGTTGTTATTCAAGTATTGTTTATTTTTTGGAATATTACGTATTCATTAGTCTTCGAACAAGTGTATTTTACATATTAAAGACACAATACTAATCTTTATGAGTGTCGCCTTCAAATTCAAATCCAGGCTCTAAAAAAAATAATTTAAGGAGATTACTGCTGGCAAAAAGATTCAAAATCTAATTGGTGATTACCATGCACTTACAGGGGCGAAGGCGGGCATGACTGTTTGGTAAAGGTTTTTGGGATAATATATTAAGTGGTGAGAGAGATAGAGAAAGTGAATAATAAGTGGAGAAAAACTTATTTAAAATCGTGCTGAAAGAGAGGGGTGGTTCTGGGATCCCCAAGTAAATTATATAACTTCGATTGTATGTGTAAAGATTAACACTTTGGCTCTTATAATTAAGTTCTTAAAATCATCATTCATTGCCTTGTTAAATACTGTAGAAAATAAATACCCTTATCTTAACTAGTGGCAGATCCAGAATTTCAATCGAGAAAGTGCACTAACTAGCCATACTTAGAGGGTGTTCTACTAAGTAAATACTCTTTTTTTTTCGGTACATCGGGAAGTTCTGTTTGGTTCTCGAGAAAAGAAGTGGAAAAGAAGGGAAAGTTTTTAAATTTTCCCTTCATTTGTTTGGTTCTCAAGAAAGAGGAAGGAAAATATTCAAATTTCTATTTAATTTTCCTCCCATTTTCTCTTCAATTTTCCCTCTTATCTCCTTCTTAATTATTTTCTTTTCTTTTCTCTTTCTTTCTCTAACTTCCAAACAGAGACAAGGAGTGGTAAATTTGATAGTTTGTAGGAGTACTAAATAATATCTCTGTCTTTCTACTTATTTTCGTCTTTATTCAAAAAATTTAGAGTTTCGATTGTATTTTTTTACGTTTTCGATTCTTCACATCGAGACAAACCAACGGATTACAATCAATTATGAACTTTAAGCATGTATGTGCATACTATATGATTGTCATAAATGCAACTAGTTCTTATCTTATATCAACTTGATGGCGGCTTTCTTGTATCCAATAATGGACATGTGATCATGCTACGAGTTGGTGGCCATTTTTATCTCTAAAGAACACTACGTACCGACATCGGCACTCAGCAGCAGCCCATTGGATTTTGACAGCAGTATTTTGGGATTCCAGCCCGGCCCCCAAGGCTATTATATTTTTTTTAACGGTAAAGAAGAAATTTTATAATCTTTAAAAACGGATCACAAAGACTAAAGGGATCCAAAAGGCATCACTATGCAAAAGAGGCATCCCAACTAGGTTGACACCCCTCTCCGCGACAATCATATGTCACTATGGACCCAACGAAAGTCACAAAGGTTAACCAAGGCTATTCTATATACCAGGTTCTGAGCTAAAATTCAATGTGCGGCCGCTTCATGCTTCTTAAAGTACAAATTTTTAGTGTATGACTAGACCATGTGCCAAAAAATTAGTCCTAATCCTTGGTTTTTGGCCCCCAACTTTTCACACCTTAAGCTTTTTAAAAATATTGCATATTTTGAGTGTTTGGAGGGGATTATATAGGTTGAACTTTTTTGTATTTTAATATTGTTATGGAGCGACAATATTGTATTTTTAACTATTTCACACTTTAATATTGTTGTTTATGGGCATTAAGAGGGGGGATTGGCATGGGCCACCCCGGTCCCTGAAAAAGGTTATGAATAGAGATAAAAAAAAAAAGCTTTATTATATGGAACACGGTGAACATTAAACATGTTAATGGATGATTAACCTAAAAAAATGTTTACTTTTTTAGGTGTTACAGATAGCTATATTTAGAACACGTTTACTTTTGGGTAGTAATTTTCACACTCTCCTTTTTGTATTAAATATGTCGATAAATGATTGACCTATGTAAAAATGTGTATATTTTTCTAGTATCATGGATAGTTAACCTTAGAACACGCGTATTTTCTTGACTTAGTAGTATAATGATAAATATAAATCCTGGCATAATGTTACATTAAGAAGCAAATTCCTTTTCGGTTAATTTCTTTCACTCTCCCCTTTTATATGTCCACATTTTTCCGTATTTTAGTCATTGGAACATACAACGTGGTCTTTTCATTTGTTCATTTTCCCGTCAGAAAGGAAAATATATTGTAAATTTACACAACTAAAACACAAAATACTGAAATAGTGTAGGTGAAAAATCAATTATCCTTCTTTTTCATTTTCTTCTTCAAACTATAGCAATAAAATATTTTTCATTTTTTTTTTCATTATTGGACCTATTGGTGAGACTGCCAATTAGGTTGGGCCGAATTCAATCTGCCTTAAGGTTGAACTTCGGTTAAGACATTGTGGACGAATTTGATCTTGGACCACTTAATGGACTGGCCCAAATGTCCATGCATATCGATGGTTACACTCAACTCGTGCCTTTGTTTGGTAATCCAATTAGAGCTTTAGCAACGTAGGCCCAAACTTTTATCAAATCTGAAACAAATAGTACAGCTGGGCTTAGATCCAGGCCCAAGTTTATTTTGACATCCTAACATTTTCTGTGTAAACTCTTTAAAAACACGACGAGAATAAAATAAAAAATTTAAAATTACGATGAAAAAAATTACTGTAAAAAAGATGGACTCCTTTTTGCAGATCCTTCTTTAATTAGGCAGTTATTATTTTACTACTTAATTATTCAGTGGCTTTGGGACACCGAACACTCTCCTTCATCGCAAATTCATTCATGATTTATACACCAAGTCATGGCCCCCACATGAATATATATTTGAAAAGGGCGTTGGGATGCTATGTGACCATGTCCCGGGATCATCGAATAATTCTTTTAATTTAACACGACGGTCAATGTCTTAGCACAAATCAGGTTGTTTTTTCTTTTTATCCAAGACCACCTTCTTCTTCTTTTTTTCATTTGTGTGATTACAAAGACTAGGTCTATTTTACATTATTTTTTTCTTTTCACCTTATGCTTTTTTTCCTCATGTTTACCTTTTTACTGGTTACCAATCGTTATGGAGAATAACGTTGTGCCATGTGTGCAAATTGTAGTATTTCATATTGACCGTGGGGAATGATTATCACACTCCCCTTTTAGCCATTCACACTCCCTTTTTGTCTTTTTCTCATGTGAAATTACTATATTACCCTTACATCTTGAGTCATTTTTTTTATGTGAAGGGCAATGTAGTAATTTCACATGAGAAAAAGACAAAAAGGGAGTATGAATGGCTAAAAGGGGAATGTGAAAATCATTTTCCTTGACCAATTGAGAAGCAAAGCTTGTGTGCACTATATAAAATATATATATATGTCAACTTTGGGACCCCAACTTCCTTTTATGGTAAATTACTGATTGAATATGTACTTCTAGTTTTTTTGTCACCCAACCCCCAATTTTATTTTTTATTTTTTATATTATGTTATACCTTGATTGCAACTTCTTTCCCATCTCAGTTACAACATCCTTGTCTAAATACAGCTTATGCAAAATAACTGACATTCTTTCCCCCCCTTTTTTTCACTCTTTCAAACACATGTAAACTCAACCTTCAACTCGATTACGCGAAAATGTAACTGAACTCTATCAATTATTCATCATCGTAAAAAACAGTTATTTCCAACTTTTGCCATCCGTTGATCACATCAAATTAAAGCAATCTGGCATCCACTCTTTTCCCCTACATGTGCTGGCAAACCATAAGCTTATAGTATATTGAGATTATCATCAATTACTACCCAAATTTATTTGTTAATACTTCATCGTTGTACTTCTACATTTCTCAAGTAAATAGATGACAATGGTACTATAAGTTTCGCACTTTGATCAGTTTGCAAGTTTGTGAGTCATTGCTGCAAAAAGAAAAAGAATAATTAGGTGAGTAAAAAAAAATTAACCCCACTCATTAGGGCGTCATATAAGAGGTGAGCAGACAGTTTGAATCAAGAGTAACTTTGAAGTTTACAATTCGATTCTAAAAATTTCAAAATTTAAGAGTTAAATCATTTCAACAAACTCAAGCTCTAGAGTTTTTTAGTAATAAAAAATTCTTCTAAAGTCAAACTGAAAAAAAGGAAAAATTTTCAATGGGTCCAATTTCATCTTTCACCAACTATCTCATATATTTGAATTTTCTCAATTGTGTCCTCGACACATCTTCTAAAGGGAATGCGTGCCAACATTTAAAACATTTAGTTCAACCCATTGCTATTCATCTCCATCGTCGTTTCTTCAAAAGAAAAAGGAGCAAAGTAAGAAAATGAAAAAGGAAATTGCTAACCTCAACCCTTTGGGTGGAAGATAATGTATTGAAAGTGTATAGATATTCTAGAAAAATATATTGATATCTGTGAAAGTATATTAATATCCTTGAAAAGTGTCCTTATATCCGAACTTGTTTGTCGTTATATATATATATATTATCCATCACCTAATGGGTGAAGCTAGCAAGACCCAATGGAAAAAATTAACCATATCTTTTAGGGCATCTAATAAATGGAGGACGAACGTGTGGATTTAGAGTAAGTCAAAATTTCAGGGTGTAATTGGGAATTCACATAAATTCGGACTTGAACTGTCATTATACAAAAGTCAAACTCGAGAGCTTTTTTGAGTAATACCCCCAACTACCTACGCATTTCTGTTTTTCTTTCAATTGTACCCTCAAAGGCATCTTTCATAGGAGTGGGCGTAAAGATTTTAAAACGCCTTCGTTCGACCCTTTTCCTCTCTCGCTGTTCTCTCCTCCATCCCTCTCTCTCTAAAATCAAGTACACAGCCTGCATACAAAACCACCGAGCTCCCTCCACCAAATCTAAAATCCACTCTCTCACATCCAACTCTACTCTCTGTTCTCTCTCTCTCTCTCTCTATATATATATACACCCACACTTATAAACCAACCTAAATACATACATATATACATACCCATATTCCCCAACTGAAAAAATTCTTCAATCTTTTACTTTGTTCGGCCTTCCTTTGATTCACTCAACGGTATAATCTCGACATTGGAGAACGGGTATTTTTTTTTCATTCTCAATTTAATCAAAGTCACTTTTTTTAGGGATTCAAGATAGGGCTTTTATTGCATGTCTTAGATTGGATCTCTTCTGTTTGTATTTATTGATGGGTTTTGGTTGGGTTGGGTTTTGGTGATGGAAAGTTGCAATGACTTGAATTTTGGGGTTTCTTTGATGTTACAGTGAATGCTTATGGATGGGTAATTGGTTGTTTGTGTTTTTAAGTTATGTTTTGGTAATGGGTAGTGAATATAACTGAACTTTTGGAGGTTTTATTTGATGTTATAGAGCTACAGTGAATGCTTATGCGTTAATGTTTGTATTTTTTTGTTGGAATATGCTTTGGTTATGTTTTGGTAGTGGAAAGTGGAAATTACTTGAATTTTGGGGTTTCCTTGATGTTACAGTGACTGCTTATGGATGGGCAATTGTTTTTTTATTTTTATAATTATGTTTTGGTAAGGGAAAGGCAATGTAAATGGACATGTAGATGTGTCTTTGAGGTTAAAGTGGATGCTCATGGGATAATTTTGGTATTGTTATTTGGGGGTGCAAAGTGGATGTAACTTGAAATTTTGGGGTTTTTCTAATGTTACCGTGAGTAATTATGCATTGTCGAAGCTGTTTATTGACATGGGATTCACGGGAAAGCGATCATGACTTGAATTTTGGTGTTTCTTTAATGTAACAATGAGCTTATGGTTTAATTTTGTTTTGACTATTTTTTGGTAGTCAAAAAGTGAAAATACATTGACCTTTTTTATTTATTTATTTGATGTTGCAGTGTGCTTTTAGGTTGATTTTTTGGTAGTTACATTTTGGCTGTGGAAAGTGGAAACAACTTGGAATTTTGGGGTGACTTGGATGTTACAGTGAATGCTTATGGGTTGTGGCGGGCCAGGTTTTTGGATCTGTGGAGGCCAATTTCGTGTTTCTGGTGATTGTCCATCTGGTTGAACTTCTTCATATGATTTGAAAGGTTCTGTTCTGACCGGGTTCATTTTTCCTTTTCTTGTTTTGTACTTAAATTGCTTACGCTAGTTGTCTGTTTCATTGCTTACTCTCTACTTAATCCCTATTTTCGCAATGCATTTAGCAATGTCCATGGTCGCTAATTGCCTTTACATTAGGTTTGGAATGGGAAGTAAGTTGATATCTCAATTCTCAAACTTGTTTAATGCCAGAGGTTCTGGATCTATCAATACCTAATGGAGACCATGTAAATACTCTTGTGTATAATTTGATGGGAGGAAAGATGTCATAGATTGCCACAATCTTATCTGTGGCGCACGCTAATACATGTAACCGATACAGGTTATCTGTTGTTATCTTGTGAAATGGTGTCCTACTGTTACTTAAAAACACTTCCATGTTCATTCATCAACGTTCCTGCCAAGAAACAAATCCATGTGGATAATATTTGCTCCGCTTTTTTTCCCCCTTTGTGTGCATGTCTGTGTGTGTTAAGCTTGGTTTTATTGCCGAAAAGAAGATGGACAACAAAGTTCAATAAATTGGCAAAGTGGTCATCGACATGTTTGACAAAATTCGAAGCTATCTTAGGAAGAGACTAATACAACTCGAGAAGGTAAAAGCTAAAGCACGATCTCTTACACACAACAGATTGATTAGAAGGAGAAGCAAAAGCATGGTCTATCACACATGAAGAAGGCGGCATGACAAAAGCTAAATAGGTTAAAGAACAACTAAAAGACCCGCGACCCTTCGCCCAATTAGATAAGTTAGCCTTTTCCCTTAACCTGTTCGTTTTTTTTTATCCTTTTTGCTTAAGTCCTACGAGTGTGAAGTTGGATTAAGATCAGCTGTCACTTTACATCCATAGGTAGCGGACAATTTGCTTTATCTAATGCGTTATAGCATCATCTTGTGTCCCCATCTTTTTGAGGACAGGAATTAATGCCGTCAAAGTAATTTGAGCATGATGTCAAAAGGTTTGTCTTTTTTATAGCAGTCGCTTGGTCAACAATGTTAACCTCTGGTTCGTTAAATCGAAGTTAGTTCCTTTATTCTTTGTTATCTGAATCGATTTAGTTGATTCTTTTTTGGATATCTCACGTGAAAGGTATTTCTTTCATTCCTGTTTGTGTGGAATACTCCTATTTAACCTTTTGAATGGCTTTGGGACAAACTTCGGTTTGACTGGCCATAGACACAATGGGAAGACCCTTTGTACTTTGTAGCCTCTAGTTTCCTTGAACTGTTATCGTATATGGTTCCATATCCTATGATTGTCTTGAAAGTTTAGGGAGTTCTTTATTGACCGGCACATTGATGTAAACCTAGATAGTTGAGCCTTTTACTATAAGATGTCAGCTCATCAATTTATCACTTATATTATTTGCTCTACTCCCAAACCCAACCTCAGCTCACAGTTTCAAAGGAACTTTATTTAACTTCATCCAAAATAGCACACCTGAGAAATCAATTTCTGACAACTTTAAGCCTCATTACCATTTCTCACAAAAATAAACCGCCCCCTTCAGCAATAGAATATTTCTCCAGGATTTCATCAATCGCTTGATTTGGGGGCATTGTTTTTTTGCAAAACATCCCTGTAGCTCCTCAATTCTTGGAGGTTTAGGAGGGTCGCTGTCACAGTGTTATTTTGAGAGCAGTCACTTTGTCCATATTGCCAAAGGTTAGGTTTGTCTCCAATCATCCCCGCCCATACCTTCAATGATTGGAGACTAGATGGGTTGTGTTATTGTTATTGTTATTTCATCAACCACTTCCTCACTGTTGATCTTAAAGATGAAAAACCCAGTGCCACTATGTATATCATCCTCAGAGAGTTTATCTGCAGCCTTGCAAGCCCTTTATTCACCAAATAAAGTATCGAACCAAAGGATTTGATCCCAGTGGCATAACCTTTCTCCAATTCCCCTTCTTTAACTGCCTGATAAAAGGAAGAGGGCTTGCTTGAAGCAGCTATGTGGCCTTGACCCGAAGCAAGTGGGCTACTGATTCACATTGGACCAGCCATATTTTCCTCAAGGCCCAGCTTCTTTGCAGATGCCACAGGAGTGTTTAAAACTGCAACAAATGGCTAACCACATTCGGAGCCCTTGGGTTGTTCACATCTTGTCCATTAGAATAGTTGGGCACGACTGGTTTGAGGCAAAGAAAATGCATGCAAATTCTCCCTTCTGGATGCACTCGCGCCATCTATAGTCTCCTTTTCTTCAGATTCTACCATTGGAGTATGGGTAAAGCTCCAAATTCTACCCTCTCCACTGGTGCACCCGAATCACCTTTAAACAGGTCAGGAAGGCATTGCTTTGTTTTGAGCATCTGTTGTTCCTACTCGTGGAACCTGTCACCATTGATACAACATGTACTGCTGTTCTTATGCTGAGTTCTTTCCTTGAGTCCTTTCGACCCTTGTTGTATTTTGTTAAGCTTACTCCAATATTAGCCAAGACTCCGCCTGTATTCCTTGTCTGGTAGATCCCATACTTTGTGCCCCTTGCAATTTCTAGGTGTGACCCTTTCTACAATGTCATATGTTCTTCGCATCTCCCTGGGCTTCCATAATTCCCACATAGACAAGATCCTACACAAACACAATTTTGTACATAAATGTCATCCTCAAAACCTAGATTCACATGCACCACCTGAGAAAATATCTTGCTCCCTCGGTCCCAAATTGCCGATCTTGCTTTCCTTGTTGGGATGTCCCAAATGTCCACATTGGAAAGTCAACAAATAAATTTGTGTGGCCCTTACTTTTCTGACATTTAACTAACATGCCAAGAAAGCATTTAAAATGCATTAATGTCCTATTCAACCGGCAAATTGGGAAACTCATAACCAATTAATGTCATGTCATTGTCCCGTTAAAATTTAGATTCCCCAAACGGGGCGAGCATTGTGGGACGGAGGGATTATAAATTTCCCCTCATGAATTAACATTTTGTGAAGTTCCACCAAAATCCTCGGCGAAAAATTTGGTTAGGGAGGCCCTTGAAGCTGACTCGATCAACGAACTGTTTGCCTCCCTCATTGATGCTGTTTGTCAAGTTCTCTAAGAAATCTTCTTACCAGATTTCTTTGAAGATTACTAACCTAACGCGTGCTGCTGTTTTTTCGGTTGCTGGAAACATCTAAAGCTGTCTCGTGCTCCATTTCGGCATCGAGATCTACTTACAATTATACAAAGTATTCACCACTGCTTTTTAAAGCATGTTCAGTTACAAAGTAACGTGTTGTTGATTCATTGTAGACTCCAGGATAGAATTACCTTCATCATTCCTCTCTCTAAATTCAATTAGCCAGGTAATTGATCATACCCTACCTCTACCGGGAGGGTTTTGTTTCTGTAAATGGAATTTATACGAAAGCAGAGAAATCTATTGTCACTTTTCTTTTGCTCTTCATGAATGCATTTGTTATTTGTTTAAATGTTGAAACCCTTACAGGATTTTATTCTGTTCGGATTCTGTTGCGTTGGACGTGCGTGATATACATTGTAAAGGGGATGTTTTATGCATCTCTCGCTGGTGTTGCAGGGAATATGGCACTCCGGAAATACATCGCCCCTTGTGATGCGCCTTCAATGAATACGAAACCACTGCGTTTTTCTTTCAAGTCAAATGAAAAAGCCCGCGCCGTGGAGCCAGAGAGAAGTCCTATGGAGAATGGTGTGGATATAGACCTGAGAGAGGTTTATTTTCTGATTATGCATTTCCTATCAGCTGGACCTTGTCACAGGACTTATGGACAATTTTGGAATGAGCTTCTTGAACATCAACTTCTGCCTAGAAGGTATCATGCTTGGTATTCCAGGACAGGGTTGCATAGCGGGGATGAAAATGACAATGGCATCTCTTTGCCATTGAGTTACAATAAGCTGGTTGAGAGGTAATTATTATACTTTTTACGAACTTGACGCCACTTGAGTTTCTGCTAACTGGTATGTTAACAGTGTTCATATTATGCTGTTTCTTAACTAATTAGATGAACACGTCATTTGGCCTTCCACACGCACTATTCATCATCAGTATTTAGATAACGTGGACATGTAATAAAGATTTGGGAAATGCTAACGGGTGCAATGTTGCGCCCATTAAGCATACAAAAAGGTACACTTGTGGGTCCCATTGGTACTTTAAAGTACACTTTTAAGTGTACTTCAAAGTACATGTGTACTTTAAAAGTTTACTTTATAGTACAAGTGGGACCCAATAAGTTGACTTTTTTGTACCCTTAACGAGCGCACTGGTGCGCCCGTTAGCAAGACCCTAAAGATTTTGATCTACTTTCTGTTTATATGAGCCACTTCTGGAGTATGATAAAATATGCTGCTGTTTTATTTTCCCTCCCTCCTTCCTTTGGTAGTACTTTTGATTGATTGATGTCATGCTTTTGGGCTACTACAGGTATCCTCATGTTGAAAAGGATCATTTGGTAAAGCTTTTGAAGCAACTGATAATGCACACAGCTACTCCGTCAGGAGGCATAAGTGGGGGTACTTTTACTGCAGCTGCTGTTCCTACCCTTTTGGGAACTGGTTCATTTTCACTTATAGGTGGTATGTAGTGACTGTTTTTATGACACTTGTTGATCACTGAGCATTATATGCATTTGCATTGATTGGTGGAGTTATATTTGTTGAGTCATGAGTGAGTTAGTGACAATAAAAAAACATCTGTCTTCTGAAGAAACAGGAAAGAAAACCTTTTTATCTGCTTTGAAATAGTTAGAATCAATTATTCATTTTTCTGGACTGTGAGTTTATACAGTTATCAAAAGTGTCCCCTTGTTTCCAAGCTCTCTCGTTCTTTTTCTTGCTTGCTAGTAATAATCTCTCTCTCTCCAGATCCAGATCTAAACAAGGTTGACGGTGGAACGAAACCGCCCCCGGCATTCATGCGTTGGCCTCATATGCAAGCTGATCAGGTGCGTGGGCTATGTTTGAGGGAAATTGGTGGTGGTTTCTCAAGACACCATCGTGCACCATCCATTCGTGCAGCATGTTACGCTATTGCGAAACCATCTACTATGGTGCAGAAGATGCAACATATTAAAAAGCTTAGAGGACACCTAAGTGCTGTCTATTGTGGTAAGCTTCCTTGCTTGCTTTTTTTTTTGGGTAAATACTTGCTTGCTTTTATTTTATTTTATCAGGTCTGAAGTCAACTTCTAGATTTATCAGGAGAGTGAAGCTAAAATATGGTCGAAACTGTACTTGTTTCTAGGTTACCTCTAGTCTTTCAGCTTTTATGTGTCCACTTATAACGTTATGTACCATAAACCATGATAATGATATTGATCATGATTCATGACAGGATCATTTTACTTGGTAAATTTACTCCATGCTTTGGGAGTGGAGCTATAGAAGTATCTTCTGAATTAATGAAATAGATTTACAGTCTTATTTTCTTTGTCTCACATGACACTTTCCATGATTTCCCATCATTCAGGATTCCAAGCACATGTAGATTCCAATACTATGCACTTCAGGATATCGTTACTTACACGTAGGCTTTGTTGGTTTACGATTCTATTAAGCTTGGCGGTCTACTTCTAGAGTTTACTGTTTCTCATTTCACACACAAATCATTTCTATTTGTTCATGGGGTTTAATCATTTTAGTGGTTTTCTTCAGTATTCTCGTTGGGCCTTGCGGTAGATTAGAAATGTGCTCTATTGTTAATATTCTGGCCAGTACATCTGTACGTTTCTGGATATTTTACTTGTTGTCTTCCCTTGTCATTAGAGGGAATGCAATTTGTCTGGAATAAGAATGAAGCATAATCTCTTTCATGTCATCTTTGTGAATTCCAACCCCTGTAAAGTACTGAGAAGCATGAAGCTTCTGAGAACAGCCATGTTCACCTAAGACACCAAATACAAAAGCTTATCAGATGCTGCACGACAAAAGTCAAACATGGGTCTAAATGTGTCCTATTATTTCTTTAGCGTATGAAAACCTGACAGGCTTCGAACACTTGGGGATTCATGTGTCCAGCCCTAAGACTATGTTTCTGTGTTTCTGCATCAACTATTGCTGTTAATTTTCCTTTTCCTTTTCACAATCTGTGTACTACATATGGGTTTGGAGGCTGATTCTGTTGGGTTCCAACTGAAACTTGGCTTGCAGCCATATTTGATCGATCCGGGCGATATGTTATTACTGGTTCAGATGACCGCCTTGTAAAAATCTGGTCAATGGAAACTGCATACTGTTTAGCCAGCTGCCGTGGACATGAAGTGAGTTCGTTCAGAAACAATCTTGCCCCCCCCCCCTCTTCTTTCGGTGCATAAGTATGTATTTATATGTCCTTTTGGTGATATTATCTTCACACTTACTTATATATGCTTGAAAGGGCGACATTACTGACCTGGCTGTAAGCTCCAACAACGCTTTGGTGGCTTCTGCGTCAAACGACTGCATCATCCGAGTTGTGAGTTTTCATGTTTTCCCCTATCATTTTATTGATGTAAACAGCTAGTTAACTATGTGATGTTCGTCTTTATTTTCGACAGTGGCGTTTACCTGATGGGCTGCCAATTTCAGTTTTGCGTGGCCATGCTGGAGCTGTTACTGCCATTGCATTTAGTCCTAGACCGAGCTCTGTGTACCAGCTTCTATCGTATGCTAATTCCTTGAGTGTTGTTTTATCTAGCCTCGTTGAATATTTTTATAATGCATTGTTATTAATTTTGGTCCTGCTTGGAATGTTTATTTGTTTCAACTTTCTGACTTGTCTCCTGTACCTGTGAACTGTGAAGATATGTTACTAATGAGTCAACTCCGGCACCGTCTCCTCCTACGAGCATAGCCAGTTTGGTTCCTTGTTGTCGCCTGGATGAACTTTGGGGATCACAAGTCTACCTTAATTTGGGCTTTGTGGATCACCAGAGTTGGGCCTCTAATGCTCTCAACTCATTGATTGCTTAGCAAAGTATCAGAGGCGAGCCTGGCGCTTGGAGGCGGCATTACTTGGCGCCCCCATAGTCATATGGCCTTTCTCATAGTCATCATCCCCCACCACCTTTACCTTATAGGGAGTAGCAAGCCACCAATGGCAACTATAATGATATACTCGGCTTGCAGCAGGTCCTTGGTTTCTCTCTTAGGACCAAAGGAGGCAGGAGTTAGGGGTTTGTCGAGGAGTTTTGGGTTTGCTGTGGCAGCTCTACCTTGACCACTCATAGAGCTTGGCATTGACCAAGACATCCAATATCTCGAATGCCGTATCGTATCGTCCCTACAGCTTGACGTCTCATAGGACATATCATATTCATTCCTACCAATACCATCTGACAAGTGTCTCATGATATGAGTTCCCACTTATCATGAACAGCTTCGTGAGTCCCATGATACAAATCCCAAGGATTGATATTAGGACTCCCAAGAGAGGCCTTTTCAATCCCCATTATGTTGCCTCAATTAGGAGGCAACCACTTTTAACCCCGTGAGATGGCCTCCCAGTCCTCCAAGGCTAGTATATAAGGGTGATTTAGACACTCAAAAAAATGATTACATTCACTGGTTAAGTACTAGGTTCTGAAGATAATGCTTGACTGGATAGTTTGTTTCTTTGAACTTCATGTTTCTGATTCCAACAGTCACCTTCATGTTTCAGAACTTCATTTTAGAAATACAAAATGGAATCCTCCTTTTTACTTAAACTCCAAATTTCATCCTATCTATTAGATAAAGGAGAAACTCCTAAGAGATGCGGTGATAAGCCTTCTGAATATGGAGCACCTATTAGGCTACCATCCATATACTCATGATTCACTGACACTACATCCAGTATTTGTTTACCAACCAACAGTCACCTTCCTTGGCCCTTCCTCAGACCATATCTTAGTTACTTGCAGACGCTAGGAACCAAATTAATTGATGGGGTTATTCAGTTGAGAATGTGAATCATTTTTAGGTATTGCTATAGTTAGCACTCATTCTCTTAGTTTTTTGGATGCCTTAATCTGAGTAAATTAGAGGTGGAATTTTATTTCCTCTTAGGTCATCGGACGATGGAACATGCAGGATTTGGGATGCCAGATACTCTCAGTTCACTCCACGCATATATGTTCCTAGGCCTCCTGATTCTTCAGCCGGTTAGTCACTGCTTTTGTTTGGGATTACTATTTAGTAACTGATTCGTTGGTGGATGGACTTATGTAGTATGGAACAGGTATATTTAAGAACAATGGTCCATCTTCAAGTGCTACTCAACCAAGGCCTCAGATTTTTTGTTGTGCATTCAATGCTAATGGAACTGTCTTTGTTACTGGTAGCTCAGATACTCTTGCAAGGGTAAATCTCAATTTTTTTATATTTGTCCGAGTTATTTGTATTGCCTATATGTCTGACACTTGGTCCTGTTTTCATCTCCTTTGAGTGGAGATTTCTTCCAACCAGTTACAAAATAACATACTTTATTTTTTGTTAGAGTGAAATCTACCTATCTATTAAGAAATTAAAATCCTAATGGAGCACTAGTTACTTACAGGTCTGGAGTACGTATAAATTAAACACTGATGAATCAGAGCCCAATCATGAGATTGATATTTTAGCTGGGCATGAGAATGATGTTAATTATGTGCAATTCAGGTAAGTTTGCCCCAATCCGTCTTCATTTTCTGCTTTTCCTTTATTGAATTTCCCATGCTGACAATGATGGCTGTCTCATGATGCAGTGGCTGCAATGTGGCATCTAGATTTTCTGCAGCTGACCCGTTGAAGGAAGAGAAAATGCCAAAATTTAAAAATACTTGGTGTGCATATATTTTTCTAAACTTATCAAAAAGTATAAGGTTTATCTGTAGTTGCTTCATAGAATTAATGGCTTTTCCTGTGAACTTATTTGTTTTCAGGTTTAACCATGATAATATAGTTACCTGTTCTCGGGATGGAAGCGCAATCATTTGGATCCCAAGGTCACGGAGGTCACATGTGAGCTCTTCTTTCATAGTATTTTTTGGTTACAATGACTAAAGTATTTTCTTCATTGTGTTTCATTGTATTCTTCTTTCCATGACGGTTTTAGTTTTAGTTTTAGTTAACTAGAGTGTTCTATTTCTTTATTCTTTGCAATTAAATTATGTGGGTTTTACACTGATTTCAGGGAAAGGGTGGACGGTGGACTCGTGCATATCACTTGAAAGTTCCACCACCACCAATGCCACCTCAACCTCCACGGGGAGGTCCTCGCCAGAGGATTCTTCCAACTCCTCGCGGTGTTAATATGATTGTGTGGAGCCTAGACAATCGCTTTGTACTTGCCGCTATTATGGGTAAGATGATAATAAATACGTCTGTAATCTGTATACACTAACAGAAAGAGATGCGTTCCTTGAAATTTAGTAATTTGTATCTCAATAATTTTGCTCCCTGATATATTATAGGGATGTAAATCTATTCCTGGTTTCCTAGCTTTACTTTCGTCGTATGCATTGTATTTGTATGTATATGGCCTTTCCCCTGGTTTGCTATATAGTTTAAATTTTTGACAAACTTATATTACTAATCTGGTTCTTCTTTCTTCAGCCTTCTCCATTTTATGTTCCCACACGTTAATTTGTGTCTCAATAATTTTTCGGTCTGATATAACAGGGATAGTAAATCTCCTCCTGAATTCCTACTTTAACGTTCATCGTTGCATTGCTATGACCATGTGCATGCTTTTGCTATTTAGTTTAAATTTCTGACAAACTTGCGTTAGCAACTTACCTTGTTCTTCTTTCTTTAGTCTTCCCAATGTTATGTTCCGAACTTTTATTGGCCTTCATCAGTATGACTAACTTATGTATGGGTTCATATTAGTGTTAAGTTACCAACTCAGCTGTTAGCAAATGGGTCTAACAACGTAAATCAAGCTATCTAACACCCTCCCTCACATGCAACTCCGTCTTGCACGTGGAGATGCAAATTTTCAGAGAGAGAGAGAGCAGATCAGAATACGAATGGGAGAAACAGAAACAGAGAGACTTGAACCAAGACCTCTCGCAACCCGAGCTCTGATACCATGTTAAGTTACCAACTCTCCCAAAAGCTTAAGCGGTTAGGAAATGGGCCCAACAATGTATATCAAGCTATTTAACAATTAGTCGATCTAAATGATTCTCAGAGTTTGAAGCTAAACTCGAGTCCATAGTTAGGCTGGTAGAAACTACCTTTAGAGTATGTTGCTGCGGATAACTTTATTCCCATTGTAGTTGTCCTGTCCTAGAGAGGGTGATGTTGAACAGTTGTCTATCATAGTATAATTTTGAAAGATTTCTTATTATTGTAATAGCA
>JAXBDA010002704.1:0-15769 GCA_036023075.1 Gaultheria prostrata | reverse complement strand
TACCTTTAGAGTATGTTGCTGCGGATAACTTTATTCCCATTGTAGTTGTCCTGTCCTAGAGAGGGTGATGTTGAACAGTTGTCTATCATAGTATAATTTTGAAAGATTTCTTATTATTGTAATAGCAACATTCGGCATTGGAAGACATGTGCAATTACAGCATATAAGACATTGTACCTTAGTGATGCAGAGGTGTTGACACATATGAAGTCTGCGTTTGGATATGCAGTTTGGCATGGCATGCCATACGAGAGGACTCTTGTAGTTCTCACATTTAGTTTATTATTGGGTGGCTCCACCTACAACATTAATAGTAGGACCTCTAGATTTCAAGCACAGAAAGGAGGTAAATGATGAGAGTGGGCAGCATTCTTCTCAGTATTGGGGCATTTATTATCTAATAGCGTTTGGGCTGTTCGGCCTTACTTGCTGTCCTCAATCCGAGTTTGCATGCTTGCCCTTATATGCTGAGATATGCACAGAGTACCACATCTGTATTTGTTCCAGGGTTTTATACATCTAAAAGTGTTTCCAGCCAATATTTGGATCTTTCAGGAATTTTAGTTGTTGACTTTTTTCTAATTCTGCAGATTGCAGAATCTGTGTTTGGAATGCTGTTGATGGTAGTTTGGTCCATTCTTTGAAGGGTCATAGTGAATCTGTAAGTCGTAAACCGTGTAATCCTTGCCATTTTGTATTTTTAATCTTCCAGAAATGGATAATAGAAGGTAACTCACGATTACTGGATTTGCCAGTATTCCTGGTTAATTCTTTGCAGTTTTATTCCAAAAACTTCTATTTGGATTGACAGATATTTGTCAGATGACCCTAACCCCGTGTACCCAGGCTGTATTGTTACCATAATTTTGGAGTTATCCCTTTTCCTGCAAGCATTACGGATTAACGCTGCTATTATTTGGTAGAGTTATTTAAATTTACCTTGCTAACCAAAGTCTATATTGGTTATTGCATCTGTTTGATTTATTCCACTTTGTCTCACGTGTTACGGTAAGATTGCTCCATCCCAATATTCGCAGCATGTGTCGCGGGTTTGAAACCTGGTAGCCTCAGCTACTTCCTTGTTTCCTAGAAGGGCGAACATGCATTGTGTAAAGGCCTTAACCTGTAGAATTATTTGTTGTCTGAAGTTTCAATTCTGTAAAAAATCTCCTTCAACTAGTGTTTTGCCATGGCATCATGGAATTCTGTTCTTGAGAGACCAAACCGTGTGCTAGATAGATCCAATTTGTGCATTAGTAGATTGTGTGTGCATGGAAGTGTGCAAATATAGGTTCCCACTTGTTATTGTGTTCTTGCACTTGGGGACTTCCAAGATATGGCAAAGATAAAATTTAAGCATCAGATGTTGAGAGGCTGACAGTGATGGCTGTTATTATGTTTTCCTTGTGCTTGTTACAAATGAAATTGCTGGTTGCTTATATGTCCCTTAGTTCTTCACTTCTGCTTTAGTAGGAATAATTATCTTGGTTGATCCTTTAACTGGCTCTGACCCTATTACTTTTGTTTTTGGTAGACATTTGTTCTGGATGTTCATCCTTTCAACCCCCGAATAGCTATGAGTGCTGGTTATGATGGAAAAACAATTGTGTGGGATGTGAGTTTTCATATTTGTAAAGCTGTGTAGTTTTCACAAAAATTCCATGCTTTTTTCACTGACATCTCTCTCTCTCTCTCTCTCTCTCTCTCGTTGCATTAGATATGGGAAGGAACACCTATCCGGGAGTATGAAATCGGGAGATTCAAGTTGGTTGATGGGAAGTTTTCTCCGTAAGTTGATAAAGATTTCTCTTGATCGGAATACTTTCCTTTGTCTTGTGTTGATTGTGCTATGCCTTCTTGTTCATCTGATTCTCAGTCTGTTTTTGGATGTACTGATATGTTCTCAGTGTTAGCCGTTTATTGTTTGTGTATTTCTATATTCCTATTCTCATCTTATTCAGCTTATATAAGTTTCCTTTTTGTGAGCATGTAATGCAGTGCAAAGGTTCCAACTTCCAACTTCCATTATCTGCTGTGACTTCTTGCTTGACTTGATAATGCTAATTGAATCCTTGAAGAATGAAGTAAAATATGACTTCCTAGGCATATACAAATCAAATAGATAGAAGTATTTCTTGTTTTCAATTATCTGTTAACACTTCAGTCTATACTCGATATGGCACACCATTGACAGATATTTGACCATGATTCATCTTGATCCTTAACTCACTTCCATGTGGATATTTAGGCAATAGGTGTAAAACCTGCACTTAGGTTCGGTGCAATGGTGGCTGTGTCGCATCTTGGGCATGCGATGACCATTTCCTAACGGATAGTAGAAGTAAAGCTACCGGATGATGCCTTGTCTTATTTTTCGTGTGAGTTCAATAGGGAAAGATAACAGACTTTGCTTCGATATGCTTGTACATTATTCCATAACTCATCAATGTTGCTTTTTAGTATTTGAAATTATATTTGATACTTTTTACTTGATGGGTCTTTGGCCCTCTAGTGCTGTGCTGCACTACCTTGGTTCATGTCACGAACAAATAAGTGAGCCTACACTCTTGCCAGTTGCCACACCCACAGTTTATCTGTTCTTGATTTTATGGCTTTCTGTGTGATTCAGGGATGGGACGTCGATAATACTCTCAGATGATGTTGGTCAATTATATATTTTAAGCACGGGACAAGGCGAGTACCAAGAGGATGCCAAATATGAGCAGGTACTGATTGCTATACACTCTGGTCTTGCTTGTCTGTTGCTGGTATTGGGATTTGATTGAATGCTCAACTCCTAACTCGTTATGCATGCTTGTTAACAGTTCTTCCTTGGAGACTATCGCCCCCTTATTCAAGATACTCATGGGACTGTTCTTGACCAGGTTAGTAACTCAATCTCAATATTTTCATTGGTTAGCTTTTCCCTTGCCAGAGCGGAAGGACGAAAAACGAATTCATATGGCATACACAAATTGATTGGGACACAAGGCTTAGTTTAGTTTGTTGTAGCTTTCCTTTATTATACAGAATCAGGATCTGGATTGTAAAGTTCTATTGTCCGCTTGTTGGTAGCAGAGCACATTGTTACTGTGGTTACATGGCTGTTCAATTCCCATGCCAGTCATTGATTGTGCATACTGGTTAGGTCTCATTATTAGGCAATTACAGCGCAATAGGTTTACTCTGAATGCTTTGTTTGCTATGTATGCAAAGTTTAGCTCTTGTGCATTTCAAGGACCATCATATCCATGTTTCCCTAGCTTTGATGCACAATCATCATCATTCTCTTTCGTCTCTCTGCATCATTAACCTTATCCGAGTTACCATAACTTAGTTTTGGGATACTTATTTTTGTTAGATGAAATTGTGGATACAAGCGCTTAAGCAACTTCTGATGTTTGATGTAGGAAACTCAACTTACACCGAATAGGAGGAATATGCAAGATCTCCTCTGTGATGCAAGTTTGTTCTTGCTCCTTGCTTTCTGATAGATTTTTAATTGTTAAGAATTTTCTATCTGATTATTTTCGCTTTTTCTTAACTGCTGTTTTCTTCTGGGAAATGCTAGCAATGATACCCTACCCAGACCCTTATCAGAGCATGTACCAGAAACGACGGTTAGGAGCCCTGGGAATTGAGTGGCGCCCATCTTCTGTAAGATTTGCCGTTGGGCCAGACTTTAATCTTGACCAAGGTTTCCAAATGCTTCCCATAGCAGACTTGGATTTATTAATTGATCCACTACCGGAGTTTGTTGATGTCATGGATTGGGAACCTGAGATTGAAGTGCTAAGTGATGATACTGACTCCGAATATAATGTAACCGAAGAATATTCTTCAGGAGGGGAGAAAGGAAGCTTAAATTTTAATTCATCTGGTGATCCAGAGGGCAGTTCAGAAGATAGTGAGATTGAGGGCACTCATAAAGATGTCCTCCGCCGATCGAAGAGGAGAAAACAGAAGGCAGAAGTGAATTTTCTCATCAATAAAAATTTCTTTGACCTTTCCCCCTCCATTTACTTCATCTAATAAGTAATCTTTGTATTTTCAGGTTGAAATCACGACTTCTTCCGGGAGGCGTGTTAAGAGGAAAAATCTGGATGACTGTAATGGTGATTCTCTGGTAAGTAACAGGAGGAAATCTAGACATGGGCAAAAAGCTCGCAGGTGGAAATCTTCTTCATCGAAGTCTTTGAGGCCTCAGAGAGCTGCTGCTCGAAATGCTCTGAATTTGTTTTCCCGACTCACAGGAGTTTCAGCAGATAGAGAAGAAGAAGAAGAATACAGATCAGAAAGTTCATTGGAAAGTGAATCCATGCTGCAGGATTCCAGCATGGGCAGTGAAGAATCTGAATCCTCTTCGCAAAATAAACAACCCAACCATTCAAAAGGGAAAGAAGTTTTGGTGGATGAGTCTGAGGACGTGGTTAAACCTCATGAATGTTCTGAATCTCGTTTGATTGCTGGAAATAGGAGATTGGTTGTGAAATTTCCAACTCGTGTTTTATGTAAGTCTGTACCGGCAGAAAACACAACAGTTGAATCTGAGGGGAAGCTAGATCTTGTTGGCTCATCGTCTAAATCTCCACAGAATGCCAATGAAGAAAATCAGAATTGCTCTCAGGATCAAGACTGTAGTAGATTTGAAAGAAATGAGAGGGTGGGTAACGCAAAGGTTGAAAATGATGTAGAGCTGTTTGATATACATAACCACAAAATCAAATGGGGAGGGTTCAAGGCTCGCACGTCCAAACAACGTTTTAAGATGGGGGAACCTGTGCTGTTGACTACAATGGAGGATGTTGTCAATGGGCAGACACTTGAAAATCGTTTTGGAAAATTTCGTTCTTGTTCAGAAACCCAATGTAATGGTGTTCAGAAGGATGAAATGTTTCATACAAACCAGCAACAGGTTGAGAATGGTACTCCTGAAGATATCAATGAACACCAGGCTCACGATAAATTATCAAAACAGGATCAAAGGTCTTTTGATGATGCAATAACATCTGCTCTCCCTTGTACAAATGGGTTTGAAAACCGTGCTGAACTGAAAGACAACCCCACATCTTCAACAAAGTTGATAATAAGATCGAAAATGATTTCGAAAGATGATGAAAATCCTGAGTTGGAAGTTGGATTTTCCATGGAAGATGAGAGTAATGTCGAAAGTCATGACCTTCTCACGAAGCAGAAAGTGACTTCAGAAGGGCCTTACAATGATGGCGCTGTAGGACCCGGTTCACCCCATGTAGACCTGAAAGGCGTAGCAAATTCCGTGTCACTGAAGTCAAACTCAAACGATAGGATGTATAGTGCTGTTTATAGAAGGTTGAGGTCATCTAGGGCAAGAGGCAACCCAGAAGGTGACAGTGGCGGTGTGATCGCAAACACTTCAAATGTGAGCAGTCCTAGTCTTGATTTACCTGAAGCCACAACTGATGGTGCCCGCCGGACACGGTCCATGGGATTGAGGGATACCATTCATGAAGCAAATGCTGCGGCGTGTGATGTCAAATTGAGGGAGGAAAATCATGGTTCGAAAGATTCGTATGATAAAAAATCTTCCATCGATGCATGCGATGAACGTCCTAGTGAAGAATGGGGATCAAGCTCAAGGGTTACTGTTGGATTAAGGTCTACTAGAAACAGGAGAAGCAGTTATCACATTCAGGACTCCACTCCGACCAACCGAAAGAAGTCGCATCAACCAGTGAGAAACTCATGGTTGATGTTGTCAACACATGGGGAAGGCTCGCGATACATTCCCCAGCTAGGGGATGAAGTTGTATATTTGAGACAGGTATGTACCAAATTTCCTCAAATTTGATCCTATTCAATTTCTGATTAGCAATTCCTTTTTTGGTTTGTTGAATGAAGATGGTAATTATAAAAAACTTTGTACTATTTCTCGGTGACTATTAAATTTAAATGTGTCATATATGATTCCTTTGTGGTTTTGTTTATGTTGAATGAACATGATATAAGTTACTAATTCACTTTGTACTATTCTTTAGGGCCATCAGGAATATGTTAGCCGTAGTGGTACAAAAGAAGTAGGCTCCTGGACAACGATGAAAGGAAACATCAGAGCGGTGGAGTTTTGTAGAGTTAAAGCCCTTCAGTATGCTCCATATCGAGGTTCTGGGGATGGATGCTGTAAAATGACACTTCAGTTTGTAGATTCTTCTTCCTGTGTCGCTGGAAAGTCATTTAACTTGACTCTACCTGAATTGAATGATTTGCCAGACTTCCTTGTTGAAAGAAGTCAGTATGATGCTTCAATTGAGAGAAATTGGGTTTTGAGGGATAAATGCCAAGTCTGGTGGGAAAACCCAGGCGATAAAAATGGGAGTTGGTGGGAAGGTCGGATTGTTGGTGTGAAACCTAAATCCCAGGATTTCCCGGACAGTCCATGGGACAAGTATGCAGTTCGATACAAGGGTGATCCCTCAGACCCACTTCTACATAGTCCTTGGGAACTTCGTGATGCCGAAACTCAGTGGGACCCGCCTTGCATCGACGATGAGGTCAGAGAAAAGATGCTCTGCTCTTTTGACGAATTGGAGGCATCAGCAAGTGAAGATAAGGTGCTTCAGACTTCTGGACATTTACTTTCTGAAGCAAAACAAATATCGGTATATGTACTATACTGATTTCAATTTGCTTGCAGGATCGTTATGGGATTCGGAAACTGAAACAAGTTTCACAAAAGGACAAATTTTTAAACAGGTACCCTTGTGCATATTCTTGTTTAGCTTTGTGATTCTTTTTTGCATGTCTACAATATGAGGCATGGTTATCTTGAAGAAAATCGATTTTCTAATGCAGTAGATATATCCTTTTGCCTGAAGATATTTGGACATGTTTTGTTCTATTTGATTTGTAAATGTAGAGAAGTTGAAGTTGTTTTTGCATCCATTCAATTTTGTAGGTTTCCTGTTCCCTTGTCACTTGAAGTGATCCAGAGTAGACTAGAGAATCACTACTATCGAAGCTTGGAGGCGATGAAGCATGACATTTCAGTGATGCTATCTAATGCTGAGGCATATTTCGAAAGAAAGGCAGAGCTTTTAGCGAAAATGAGACGCTTATCAGAATGGTTCACTCGGACCTTGTCGTCCTTATAGCTTCCATGGATACAATTTTGTAGAAAAATCAGCCGCTTGAACTGTCCCCTTCCGTTTCCCTGTAGATAATTTCCATCTTCTATTTGTTGATTCGTTTTTTGTCCCAACCCTTTTTTCGTATATGACCGGAGTCGATGGGGATCCCGTAATTGGGGGAGGAAGATATCTCAAGGAGAATTAGCTTGTACTGAGGCAAAGCATCCACCAGAAAATTTATTTCTGTATAGACAAGCACAGAGTTATGAGCATACTTGCTAATCGTTAAAGAGAAATGGTAGTCAAAATTTTAGGCCTCTCTCTTCTTATCTGTGGCTCTGTTACAACAGAAGACTTGAAACTTTTTCTTACAGTAAAATCTGCAATAGCAGCCTTTTACATTTGAGATGCCTCTCCATTTAGATTGGGAAAGTCATCGCACGGTCGTTGTAAGCCATCCCAAGCAGTGATAATAGCTACATATGAGCATAATCTTTTCCATAATGCACTAACGTCTTTTCCATAATGAAGTTAATGTTTTACCAATTTTTTAGGACGGATGGAGTGATACAAGGGAGTGACTAAGCGATACAAATGAGTAACGATGGTGGTCAGCACTCTTATATTCACCTTTTCATGAACTGTAAACTTGAACAAACGTTACGGCTAATAAACCAACAAAGTTAATCAAGTATGAGTTGGTGTTTGCTCCTTAAAAGCTCATTGGAGATGCTTAAATATTGTTTTAAAGCTCATTAAACTTTCAAAATAAGTTTGAACAAGCTATGTTTCGGAGCAAGAAAAAATCAAGTTACTCGAGATCGACTTGATTAAAGCTCGTTTGTGATCAATTTGTTACTTAAACAAGTTCAGCTTGCACATTTTTAAAAAGCTCATTAAGTTTTTAAACCAGAACTCATCGCCTTGGCTCGTTGATCATCCCTTGCCACCGTCAAAGAAGTGCTGCTGCAACATATTCTCACAGTTCATGGTCTGGTCTTACAGTCGCAAACAAAATTACAATTGAAAAAGAAGAGAACTTCCACTGTTCTTGCTTCATATTGAATGACCAAACAATAAAAATGAAAGTCGAAAAAGAACAAAAACTGGTTTAGTTCAATAAAAGAGAAGCAACAATGGTTCAAGATTATTACACGCATCACTCAATTGTTACGAAAATTACACGAAAAACACGAAGTCTAGAGACTGTCTGCACTGCAAAATGTCTAAGATCACAGTCTAGTAACCTCCACAGGACCATATTAGCTACAAACCGTAAGATAGACAAATCAAAGTGAAAGCAAACAGAAGTAGCTTACAGAGAGATATACCACAAATTTCTCCTCTATATATGTGACTATCTAGCGTTTTTTGCTGTGCCTCCTGCCCTTCCTCCGGCTACTCCTATCCTCAGAATCAGATCCCAAATCAGAGTCTGAATCAGAAGACTCAGAAGTAGAGCTGTACTTCCGGTGCCTCCTCTTTCTCTGCTCCTGCTGCTTCTTCTTCTTCTTCCTCCTCCTCCTCCTCTCTTCCTCTGAATCGGTAGACGAGCTGTAGCTCGAATCGCTCTCATCTGATCCGGTAACAGACGACCCCCCACTATCAGACTCAAATACCGAAGCCTCGCTATCACTGCCAGACTCTGTATCCGACCTATGCTTCCTCTTGCTTTTCTTCGAAACCTTCTTCTCAGCCTTTGGCTCCTCCTTAGGGATATCTGGGTTGTCATCCAAATCATAAGAAATCGATACCTTCATCTTCAATTTTGGATTTTTAAGTAGCTGCGTACGAGAGGGTCGCGAGATGTAAACACGTTCGTTCTTGCATTCATAAGTCCAATGCCCAGTTTGGAAACATTTCTGGCATTGTGAACCTGTGCCACCACCGGCAGACATTGATGTCTTCGGGTCTTTCCTTTCACCCAATCTTACTTGTTTCTCAGTACTCATCAAATACATCTGTCTCTTCGCTTCTTTTCTCTCCTGCCATCTACTGGGTCCTTCTTCCTTCTGGCCATATGCGTTTACATTTCTGGCGGCAGCAGCAGCTGCTCGCTCAGCCTGAGCACGGCTAAGGCCCTTTGCCGCAGTCAATGCAGCAGCCTTTATTCTTTCCGCTGCATCACCACCTTTCTCTTCTTTCTTACTCGACGACATCTACTTGCAACTCAAAAATTACGTAAAAATATCAGATGCTCCAACCTACAGCAAACCCTGAAAGAAAAACGGAACGGATTAGGTTCTAGCTCACTAGCTGAAGGCAGAAGCACAACAATTCAAGAAAACCTTTTAAGTAAACAAATTCAATGGTTAAAAAATGAATTAAAATAAAAATGGTACGATGAAACTTCAAACGGAATAACAACGTAACATAATTATAAATCTAATCTAGGTCAAAAAAAGTACACATTCCACCACAACCCTCAAAAAGAGCAAAAAAAAAACGCAGAAAATCGAAGTGAATTAAACAAAAAGCAATTCAGTTCAAAAAAAACAAAAAGCAATTCAACATGATGTTAAACCGTCTGATGAGAGTTCATAGTCAAACCCTCAATTGAAGAGCAAAGAACCCAGATTTCTTTGAATCAAACATCACAAAGACGCTAATTCATGCGAGACAAACAAACAAACAAACAAATAAGATCGACGAAAAGCAAAAACCCATTAATTGCCGATGTGCGTTTAAGCATCGAGTTGTCCATTAAAAAACAGCAAACAGAGAGATAGACGATGTGTGTGCTTGTGTGTGTGTGCTTGTGTGTGTGTGCTTGAGAGAGAGAGAGAGAGAGAGTCTGTACCTGTTCGATTTACGATTTGGGCTGTCTTTCTGGATTACATGGAAAACCCTAGATTATATACATATTGAGGCAATTATAAAAAAAGAATTAAGCAAGGTTGGCGGAGCGGATCAAAAAAAAAAAAAAAAAGGTTGGCGGCAATTACATAAACAAACCCTATAACTTGAAATGTGTCACAAATTACTCCCCGCAATTTTTTCCAGTTAAAATTAATACTACACTCTCTGTCCCAAAAAAATAGTTCATTTTGAGAATTCGTGCCACTTTTTAATGTAATAGATTTTATAATCTATAATATTTTAGGTGATTTTAAAAATTTTGTATTTTAGATTTAATTGAGATCTATTAAAAAATATCCATATTGCATATGAAATGTATTACTGATTGAAAGATACTATAATCGATTTTTTATTCGGTTAGAATGGAACGAGGAACTATATTTTTTGGAGGGAGGGAGTAGTTATTTAGTATATCATACTTAACTTCTCTAACAACAATACCGATAAAAACACAAAATAAGTCTCTAACAACAATGCCACATTTTGTATTATATCATACATTGTTCAACTTCTCTATGAGAGCATGTGCACGTTAGACATTTTAAAGAGTCAAAATAAATAAATGAACACCTTTGCCCCTTTGTATCAACTTCTCTTTAAGCCTCTGTATAATAAAGTGAGCTCCAGTTCATAGGCAAAAAGACCGAGGAACTAGTCACTAGGTTTAAATATTATATTATTTTTGGTCCCAAGCACTCTCTCTCTTTTCTCTAATTAGTTTCTCTTTTGTTTTATTTGTGTCCCGTAAATCTCCTTATACAAGGAAGTGAAAATATTATATTCAATGGTCGGTATAAAAACTTGTGTTATTGAAGCTTCTAATGTAAAAGTGAATAGCTAAATTACTGTTTGAAGATTCTTCCTAACAATTTTAGCTAGTTATTGGTGCACTTGCTTTACTGAGGCATCTTTCTCTTCTTTCCCAACCGTTATAAAATATACTATTTTTCTTCTCCCTCTTCTCCCCCTTAGGGTTTCACTCCCCTTATATGATGATGGGAGGAGAAGGCCATGGAAGTAGCTAGTTTTTGCCTTTTCTTTTCTTCCGTCTTATCAAATCAACGACTTGTCTAATCTATGAGAGTTATGTCTCTCGTTTTTGCTATAGTAGTTAGTTTCATCTTTGAATCAATATTTTGATAGTGCTATAATTCTACATGATGTGTTAGGTTAGGAAACTCGTAGTGGCTTGTCAGATAGCTTGGAATTCATTGGTGTGTTCATACTTGGTCCGAGTCCATCTGATCGTTTGAAACTTGTTGCCTTTGTCTTTGGCCAGAAAACTCGAGGTGGCTTGTTAGATCAGTAGTTTTGGGAGTTCATTTATATGTACATGCTTGGTTGGAATTCACCTAATCTTCTAGTGCTTGTCGTATGAGCACTTTATCTCTTTTGAGATTGCTAATTCTAAATGTGAATTTTCAACAGAATGTGCGTCAGGCATCTAGGGTTTAAGACTTGTGATTTTCTCATTTTACATTAATTAAATGATTAATTTGACTTTTTTCAAGATATTTATAATGAACTCAATTATGCACTGAGCTTTTATTAATATAATCTTATTTGTTGACAAAAAAACCCGGAAAAAAAAGACGCATTTAAATTGTTATATTTCCATTTACCATACACTATGTCACAACAAAATCATGTTTACTTTGCACAAAAATCTAAAATCATGTTCACTATAATATCATGATGTACTTAAAACATATGAAATCAATTCTAACTGAATTTTTTCGACACTACGCTACCGGAGAATTTCACTTGCGACTCACTCCCTTCCTTCTCCACCGTGACACTTTTGTTCACTTTTAAGCACAACACTCGGTTAAAATCGTATACATCAGGTATGCTAAAAAAACGATAAAAAAGATCCACTTGATGAGACGAGGTTAAAAGTTTCAGTATGGGCTAACGGTTTATGCAAGTTATGCCAGTTTTATATCGTGGATGGAAATCAAGAAGATTGAACAGTGACGAACGTGTAACAAAATGGTTCTAACATATGCACCTCAGTGTAAGAAATATGCACGACACGAATCTATTGAGAGTTATCCAATGTGCATGTCCCCAAAAATCATCACGTTAAACCCACTTGCATCGATTGTCTCCGGACACAGCTTGTCTAAAAATAGGCCCAAACATAGGTATCTAAAACATGCCTCTTTTCGTAAAACCACACCTGACTCGGCTCATGGGCAAGAAACGCTAGATGACCTCATAACCACAACCCCACACCGAACTTCTATATATTTCTTGCTAAGAAGTACTCCATGGGCCTGTTTAGTTCATTGGAATGGTATCTAGACTGAAATAGCTTAGAGTCTTAGATACACACTCACACCTCCATGCTAATGAATAGTCGGGATTCTCGTCCCCGATCCCGTACCCAAGTCCATCCCAGAGTACCAGAGTCTGTGCCCCATAGGAAAAAATAAATCATTGAGCACTAATTGCTTCCCATGCTTTGATGATCCCTCAACAAAGCCATGCCTATGCCAAGTCACTTGGAAACCTGCTGCCTAGTGATCCTACCCTTCTGCACCTGTGTGTGTGTGTGTGTGTGTGTGTGTGAGAGAGAGAGAGAGAGAGAGAATCGCATAAGGCGGCATGCCATGTTAAAATCCAAGATCAGCTAATTTGAACCAAGTCAAATCAATTGATTAGCCAATCACGACGAAAGTGAACGTTCACGAGGTGAGGAATTGGCTCCTTTCACAAAATACCAAGTCCAATGTCTTTCAGATAATAACAGGAAAGCAAACTTAGAATATCCCAGCAAGGAGGTGGGCAGTAGTGGAGATAGCTGCACCAGTAATAGCACTTTGCACCATCTGCTCATGGGAGGAATCATCTGTTGTAAGTGCTAGTGCCATGCCCGTGATTGCTCCTGCCACCGCGCTATTTTTCTACAGCAAAAGAAAGCATAAGCTGTGATTAGTAACTGTCAAGCCACATTCATGCTTGCCCTTTTCTCAGCCGAGAAGCAATAATAAACCCTAAATAGAACTCGATAATAAATCCTAAAACTATGTTCAACCAGGTCGAATAATTCATGGAATGGGCAGAGTCCTAGAAGAAATAGCCAGAAAAGCTATTTCAATAGTGGCAACCAGCACTGCGACTTCGTGACCTTTTAAGAAGAATTAGTTTCATCTTGCTTTTTCCATACCCTAGATAACCGTACACAAGTGGGGTTTGCACTTCAATTTGTTAAATGCATCAGTTTATATTTGCACTTCAAACTGCTGACAGTAACGATTTTCAACCATTAAGGTAGTGCCCAATTCACTGGAATGGCATGCAACTAAATTGGTCAGCGACGACTCGATTAGTAATATACAGTTTCACAGTTATTTGCAAACTAGACTCAGAATGAGAAGTGCTCATTCCATTTTGTGTGATGAAAATAACATCCTCTCCAAGCACCAAAAACATAGAACGACAGTATCATTAGCAACATTACCCAATCATGAGTACCACGAGCCTCTTTTAGCCCATAGGTGAGACCTGAGTACATTCCAGCAGCCAATCCTGGAATTGAAAGAGTGGTCGTTAGCTTTTTGCTTTCACCAGTCAAACCTTGCGCAAGCCAGACGGTCAGCAATCTATAACCCACAATTCAAACACAAATCTACCCATCTCCATCAAGGGGAAAGCCAAACACTTTCAGTAAGTGGTCAGAGTTTGTGCAAGCACCAGCTAAAGCCGTCTATAACCCACATTTTAGATGCCAGCATAAAAAGCTGTCATCGATTTGGATCTTGGATTGGTGAAGAGATTTGTGGAGAGAAAGCAAAACAAGTTAAGGGATTCTACATTTACACGAAAAGAAAGTGAAGTAGAATCCTTGCGTTTTCTTTTCACATCAGGAATCCCTCAAAAGAAAAAAAAATCCCAACCCATAACAAAGCCTGATGGGGTAAAGAGAATCTTTCAATAGGTAAGCAGTCTGGACAAATCAAGTGTGAATTTTTTTTCTCTATTAACTGATTACTTCTAGATTTGGATCGAAACTCCATAGAAACTAAAAAAAGTGGTTTGCACTTAGTAGGGTTCTTAATCACCAAAAAAAAAATGAACGTTGAGTATGGTAGTTCCATTGGAAAATATAATAGAAAGATATATTAAGGCTGTAGGCATGTAAAATTAATTTGTGTGATACAAAGGCATCCAAACTGCTAGCCAAAGTTTGTGTCCTCTAAGTTCTTCCAATGCATCTCCAAAACAGACCAGACCAAACGAGGGAGAAGATGAATAATCATTGAGTTGACTTACCCCACTGCAGAGATTCTTTTCCAGTATTCTTCACCTGAAAGCATTGTTATGAGAAGCAACGAATTAGAAATAGAGTTTGAATCATTGAATGAGCGAACTCATGTCATGATCCGTGATGTGCTTTTGATTCCGGCTAATTTTTTGAGAAAGGAATTTAGCACACTAGTTTGAATCTTACCAATGCTTCAATAGACTTACTGCTGGTTTCCCCTGCAAACCATTTACAAGAGATCAATTACGTGGCTAACCAAACTTCTTAAATGAACTGAGATCAGCAGCATTCTTGTAAGTTCATGAAGTTAGAATGATATAAAGCCGAAGAGCATACCTCCCATAGATGAAAATTTCATTCTTAATTCATGGAAACTAATACATATAAGGCTAGTATCCACCACTCTCTCTCAACAAAGATCGTAGCACAACACAGTTCATAACAACTCACACAAAGATTACCGCTACTAGCTTACTTACATCCAATTCATCACACCACAATTCATGTAAAGGCTCCATTGTGGTTATGAAATGAACAGATTTTGGGTTGATTTCAACAAAACTATAAGGATTCATCGGGATAGCAATGGATTCTAAACCAAGGGATTGATCAACTTTAACAAAAATGCTTATGAAATCGAACTGGAAGGTATATTACCGTAGAAGCAATTTATTGAGATCAATTGTACAACTACACGTTTTTTTTGTTTAAGTACAAAGAGGGAGGACTTCGCCACTTCGGGGAGTACAACTATGAGCTTGGAGCATGAAGTCTTTCTGATCATTCCTATATAACATTTTGAATCTATCTGCTACAGCTCTCAACCACAATATCAAATTCCCCATTGAAACTACCAAACCCATTGCTAAATAATGTGAAATCCCTTGTTTGGAAATCCATATTATCCAAAGATTCCAAACAGGTTCTCAATAGACTGTGGATTTCAAGTAAGCAGAATCTATATTGACAGTCAACAAAAGTACAAGAGGCTTTTTAGTGGAATACAAATAATACTTATAACTTGAAACTTTTAACATACGGGATCTCAAGTCATTCCTATCGATTAGTTATTTCAAATCCATCACAATAAAGCACCCAAAACTCAAGGTCGAATTCAAATGTAAGCAGGCAAATCTAATTTCGACTTATTCTCATTTACTAAAAACATTGTTGAATCCTTTCATATGAACAATGAAACGGAACATACCTCTGAGATCAGGGAATCGAGGCTTCTTTCTGCCCGTAATCTCTGACGGGAGACCACCACTATCCGCCGCTGAACCTGATTTAAGAGCCAGCATTTATTCAAAATTCTATTCATGAAACGATTAACAAAACTACTAATCCAATGAAGACTAGAAAAGCACTAGGTAGACCTTCAACGAGTGTGAAACAAGCCTCTCGCGACACTGCCTGGATTGCTCCAATCTGTTTGACAAAAGAACTGATTAGTGAGAGAAAGAAAGAGATGACTTTTACAACCAGGTAGCTTGGATCCTCTCCAAGTCATCCAGTTTCGACCGGAACATCCTTC
>JAXBDA010002703.1:0-40208 GCA_036023075.1 Gaultheria prostrata | reverse complement strand
TATTTTATTAAAAATAGGGAGGGTAATAGGGAGTGTTGTTGGAGTGTTGATAGAAAAAGTGTCAAGTTATAATAGATATATGCACTGTACACTGCCTAATTTACTAAGTTATTGTTGGGCTTGCTCTAACAGCTATATAAACATGTCATCGATCGATCCACACCATCTCCAGAGAAAAAGAGACAACAGAGGGAATATCTAGCAATGGGTTTTTCGTGCAATAGCTCTTCTTCCTTGTTGGTTTCTTTTTTGGAGGTGCTTCTTCTTGTTGGCTTCTCATCTCAAAGTCCCAGTGTCAAAGAAACTACCGATACTGATTTTATCTGCCGCAAAACTGCCAACCTTGATCTTTGCCTTGAAATTTTCCAATCCGATTCGCGCTCAGCAACTGCGGATGTCAAAGGTCACGCACAGATCGCTAACGACGCATGTGAAGCCTCGGCTAACAAGACCCTCAAAACACTTGGCTCTCTAATTGACAGCACGAGTAGCCCAATACTGAAACAGCGATTTCAGACGTGCGTAAGATACTACAATATGGTCATTGCCAACCTCAATATAGCAAAAGATTTTTTGGCATCCCCCAACCCCAAGAAGTATAAATCTGCACAAAATTTTGGTGAAAACGCACGGAAATATATCGAGAGTTGTGATGCCATTTTCCAATCATCAGAACCAGCCGAACTCCAAAAAGTGGCTAAGAAGTCTCTAGATCTTGACCTAATCTTTATAACTATTTTAGATGTTTTTCTCAGGCAGAAAGTCTAAGTCCCCTGAAAAGGGACCAGAAGTTACCCGGAAGAACAAAATTAATGGGAATCTGGGCCATTAATTTTCAAATTCTGGATAAATTCTGGTATGTTTTCTGTGTATGTAGCGGTGCTACTTTCTTAGATAAAGGTGCGTTCGGTCTTCATTCTCTACATGTAGACCCTCATTGTGGCAGCGAAATAAATAAAACTCTAAAAGATGAGCAATATATAAAACCAATGACTACCATTACATGTGCACATTTTTTTCCTTCCATTCATTGCAACTTATTCCGATTGGTAAATGTGCTACAAGCGATTTAACAACCACCAAAACGAAAGAAGAAAGAAAAGGGAATTGAGGATTGTGTGGTGCGGATGCCGCCCTACAGGGTCGTAGTGCGGTACTGCACTACAAGATCCCCGGATCTAAAAGGAATGATAGGCTTTTTTCAAAACGTTAATATATTTTTCATCACTAATTAATCCCTATAGTCTTACTGTGTTTTGTGCAAATTTGAATGATTAATCGAATTGCGCAAGTAGAAACAATCTTCTTTTCTTTCGTTCCGAAAGGGAAGTGCGAAATAATCTGAGAGATTGACAATTATAAGATTGTTAAATTTGATTACTTCAAAGTTTTCAAACTTATTTGATAAACAAATAGCACACTTTAGTTAGTTATAGTAAAACCAAATGAGCAAAAACAATTTCACATTTTACTGACTCTGGGCACTGCCAGACCCAATTTATTTCATAGTTGTCGTTGAAGTATTAGGCCTATTTTGGTCTAAGTAGTAAAGCAAGATTTTTGTTTTTCCCAACTAAAAAGCCAAAAGCAAAGAGTGTAATGGTTTGACTATTTTTTGCTTATTGGTAAACTGCAGAATGACAGGCTTGATATTGGTAGGGCATATTGGGCCGAAAAAGTAGACCCAAGACAAGTTGCTTTTGAAGCCAAAATACATCACTCCCCGAAAAAAGCAAAAATCTTACTTTACTACTTAGGCCAAAATAGGCCTTAGTTGACTTCTGAATCCTTCTGCACTTGAACCATTTGATCTTATTGGTTACATATTCAGTATCTGCTTTAGAGATTGTATTCACACTTAGTAGGTTTTTTTTTTTTGGTAGGTTTTTTTTTTTTTGGTTAAATATTCAGTTTCTTATTGGTTAAATATTCAGTACTGTATCTTATTGGTTAAATATTCAGTATCTGCTTTAGAGATTGGTTAAATATTTCAGTATCTGCTGCAGTGTCATTCGGTCAAATACTTAGGAGCGGGCCGGATTCCCGGGTTCAGCTTATCTTTTGCAATAATTGTGTAAAAATCAACCACTACAAAATGAACTTCCCAATAATTAACGTAGAACCATGTGTGTATTTCACTGCCATCGTTAAGATGTATCTGAATCCACATGTATTGAACAGTTCCGGATACAGTTATATGAGAAATTGTGTTTTTGTATTCCTAGCATTACTCGTAAAGCGTCTGTTATGAGTAATGTGCTTTTAAACACCCAATAAAAATAGGAAAAAAAAAGGGCACAAATATATACACATCACAGCGTACGTTCATCACGTCTTTCTATAAAATGCCTCATATCCCTCATAAAGCATCTTAACAAATTAGTCCTGATATTACCAATATTATTTTATTAACCAACATTAGCAACAAATCATTAATGATTAAAAAAAACGTTGACCAAATAATTACCAATATCTATAATATTTCATTACCAAAAAGTCATTAATGATTAAAAAACCCTTGACCAAATAATTACCAATATCTGCAATATTTCATTACCAAGATTAGAAAACCATTGCCAAATAATTACCAATATCTGTAATATTTCATTACCAAGATTAGCAACAAGTCAATAATGATTAATTATAAAAAACTTTGACCATATCCATTTTAGATCTATAGCATATTGCGCTACTTGCCTTCTAAAAACTATATAAACGTGTCATCGATCCATACCATCTCCACACAGAGAGAGAGAGAGAGAGAGAGAGAGGGAGAGAGAGAGAGAGATTATCTAGCAATGGGTTTTTCGTGCAAAAGCTCTTCTTCCTTGTTGGTTTCTCTTTTTGTGGTGCTTCTACTGGTTGGCTTATCATCTCAAAGTCGCATTGTCAAAGAAACTGCTAACATTGATTTTATCTGCAGCAAAACTGCCAACCTTGATCTGTGCCTTGAAATTTTCAAATCCGATCCTCGTTCAGCAACCGCAGATGTTAAAGGTCTTGCAGAGATCGCTGCCGATGCATGTGAAGCCTCGGGTAACCAGACCCTCAAAACACTTGGCTCTCTCATTAACAGCACGACGAGTAGCCCAGTGCTAAAAGAGCGATGTGAGAAGTGCGTAGGATACTACGATAGAGCCATTGCCAACCTCGATATAGCAAAACATTTTTTGGGATCCCCCGATAAATCTGCACTCGATTATTCTGAAGTCGCGTCGACTTATTTTGAGTTTTGCGATACCGTTTTCAAGTTATCACCAGCACCGGCAAAACCCGCCGAACTCGAAAAATTGGTTAAGAATTCTCTAGACCTTATCCTAATCTTTAGAGTTATTGTAGATGTTTTTCTTAAGTAAACATGCGTTCAGTCTTCATTTTCTACATGTAGACCCTCTTTGTGGCTGCGCAAGAAATAAGCTCTAAGAGATGAGCAATAAAATCAATTCTTTAATGACTACTATTTTCTTGTGCACATTTGTTTCCTTCTCAGTCATTGCAGAAACGTGTACTTTGATGAGCGTTCCCTGATGTGCGGGCCGGCATCCGAGCCGTCGAATATGTTTTCAACGGTCCTGATTTTATCTTGGGTCTGAGCCGTTCACTATTGAGACCACGGCTCGGGTGCACACACCAGAATCCTGGGTTCAGTAATTGCAACTTATTCCGATTGGTAAATGAGTTACGAGTGATTTAACACACTTTAGTGACGGTAAAACCTAATGAACAAAAACAATTTCACATTTCACGATTCTGGTTACTGCCAAACCCAATTTATTTCATTGTTGTCATTGAAGTATTAGTTGCCTTCTGAATCCTTTCCGTATCGCTTTAGAGACTGTATTCACAGTGAAACATAGATTTTTCCATTTTTTGATAACTCAGGAGGTGTCAGGTATATAAGCCAACTTACGCACACCTTCGACTATCCCACGGGCCCAATTCCAACAACTAAATTGTAGTCTTTCACGCCTCCGCCATGCGAGGCTAAAAACGAAAAAAAAAACTGGTGATCGATTTCCTTGTACAAATAGCATGTAGACCCGTTTCACAGATGACCGACTCTCTGCCCTTTAACACCAAGTCAAAACCTAAGAAAGGTTCGTCTATGGGTTGGGCATAGAAATATAGGCCCCGTCCTCTCCAAATCTCAACTTACCGGAGAGCATAAAGTTTGTTACGCACCCCATAGTATACTTCTTAATCTACATAGGAAAAGTGTAATATTCCTACCTTTTAATCTCTCGTGTCATTTCAATTCTATCGGATATCATAATTTTAATTTAGTGGACAGCCCGTTTGAAGCTTGCGATTTTAGCTCATTCGGATACCCTAAAAGACCGTAGCTCTTTAATAAGAGAACTTACATAAGTACATAACACACAAGCTGTCTTTTTATCAAGATTGTCATGGTGTGTTACTAACACCGAGTCAACAAGTTGCTCCCACCTAAAAAAAGAGTCAACCTTATTCACTATCCAAGTACACCAAGTTCCATTTCAATAATAGGATCAGCTCATTTCTTAAGCTTAATTTCTTGACCACTTCCAAAAAAAAATCAGCTCAATTAACACTTGTTTAACTACTAAACCAAATCATTCAATTCTTGGTCTAAAATTTTAAACTAACACAATGTTATTCAATCAAATACCTAATTGCCGGCATTGAGCTTAACGCTAGCAAGAATTGTGAAAAAAAAAAAAAAAAACACCTGCAGAATGAACGGCTCTGAGAATTAAAATAGAACCGTAAAGTGTGAGTCTCTCACAATGTGAGCAGTCGTACTTCTGCCCATAAGCCTAGCACATTATGGCCCAGCTCGTGGCTTGAAAGAAAAGAAGATACCAAGCAGCTAACACAATTCTCTCGGACACCTGAGTTATCAAAAAAAAAAAAATCTCTCGTACAAAAGCTGGTAACATAAAACTATGATGCAGTCATTTTCTGCATATATAGCCGATAATTACAAATATACATGTTCAGATTGTAGATACCAAGTGGGTGTTACAGTGTCGTCCTCAGAAACTGTACAACAAAATACAGAATCGCCAAGAATAGAGCAATTTGGTAGGCATCTCTTTGGAAACCGTCGTCCCTTTGAAAGAACTAAATCACCAAGAAGATAACACAACCCCATAAGTTAATGGTACAAGCCGTTCAAAAAAAATGGTTAATGGTTCAAGAAAGGAACTGCGTAGCCCAAGATCACCTGTACACAAAATCTCCTTCACCTCTGGTCCAGTGCTTCTACAGCCCTTGGATCATGCAAGAATTTTGATAAAAAAGTTTCCTACGGCTGCGGATACACTAGAATAAGGGTAGGGACGGAGCCACGATTTGGCTAAGAGGGTTGCACTTTTCGATGGAAGTCCACTAATAGTTTTTGCATTTTCTTCGTGAAAATACAAAAGTGTACTGTAAAATCAAGCTTTATCTTGTGTATTATATTTTTGTTTTACAAATAACAAATGTTGATTCAACTATCTCGTGATGTTTAAATTAATGAAAGCCATAGAGATTATTTATATGATCGAAATCTGTATCAAAAATCAAGATATTTGAGTACTGATAAGTACAATATCGACTTCCATTAGTGCAAAATAATTTATTTTTTCAGAACCGGGGGTGGCATGTGCCTCCTCCCCCTTAAACCTGCGTCCATAAATAAGGGCACAATGGAAATTTTAGGTACATGTGACCTTGTGCTAGAGATGCATTAGAGTTGATCAGCATCATTTCATAACCCTCAAGATAATTTGAAATCCCTTTTCATATCATGCAAGTTGTTAGTAATCAAGAAGCCTCCTTTTCTTCAACCAAATAAAAAATCAAGGAGATATACTTGAAGCAATACTAAAGTTTTTTTCATTTATCCTCCGCGTATGTAGATTTAGTTTTCAAATGATGAGTACTGAGTACGCCATAAATGCTGGTCTCTTTCCATTTTCCATGTCGTTTCGTAATAATGCAGCTACTCAATTCATTTCGAAAGCAAAACCATAAGAGGCATATGCACTGAGGAATATGTTCATAAAGCAAGAAGGGAGAGTGGAAAATAAATAAACTGAAAACCAACAAAGAGCTTCTGAAGAATAACTCACCTTTGTTGGATCACCAGAAGGATCCGGATAAATCTCTAAGTTTTCTTTTTGTGCTGAAAATCGGCTGGTAATGTCCTTAACAAAGTCGGATACATCTTTTCCAGTCTCAACCGCAGCGAAAAGACGGCGTGATGCCCAGAAATAAGCCTGAGCAATGGATGATGATGCTGATAGATCCCAAAACTCTTCATGTTCAATCACTTGTCCGCTGATCTGGTTCAAAGTAAACTGAGAAGTAACTTTAATAATCAAGGCTCCTCCTATACCAGCAAGTAAAGATTTAGGCTTCCCCTTTATCGTCCACTTGATACTCAGCACACAGGTTGACAACATCACCATCTCTTGCACAGTCTGCAAAACAAAGGGAAAGAGGATCAAGACCCACACACACACACGCAAAAATAAACCAAAACTTTTAATGTAAGCATAGAAACCTACGTTCAAATATCTTTTTTACTAAGCCTCTTCGGTTCCAATCTCATTTGTATATAAATGTTGAATAATCAATTTCAAATTCTAGATTATTCTAAATAATAATTAACAAGCATCGGGTTGCAAAGCATTCATCACCTCTCAAAGCACGATGATCGATTAATCGTTTATTTTTATTTGTTTGTGTTGACATCAAGCTACGCGAAATGCATGTGCAAGAGTGTGGAGGCAATACTTGTGTATCTGTTCCATCAAACTTTCATCTTAAAAGTCATTTAGCGGAGCTCAAGATAAATCTAGCAAGTCGATCTCCAAGAGATGCAGCTAAGCCTTTCAACCAAAGTTATTATTATTTGCTCTTGGAGCAAGGACATGTGGTACTCCACATGTGTTTGGTAAATACTGCAGGACCCATGACTTTGTGTTGGTAAATTAGGGGGACAAAATAACGTGTTATGTTGTGATTGGTGTGGAGTATTCCTCCTAGAGCACTAAATAACCTCTACTTCAACCAAGGTCAGTCTCAATCCATCAACCTTTTCATTTTGAATATTTTTCAGAACATGGATTTACACATTGGTCGACCAAGCAAATACACCTATGATACCTGTACCTATCTTTGGTGTGCCTCCAAGGTCCATCTATTGTCCAAGCGACCCCAGATGAGTGTAGGATCATATGGAAAGGGAATTACTCATGTCAGCGGAGAGGAGTATACTATACACATGCCGCCATCTATAGCCTAGAGGTAAGAAGTCAAACAGAGAGAAAAGGCCAAAGGAGAAACCCTCAAGGCTCAAGTACAAGAGCTTTGAGAGAGTGAGCAAGGGAAGGGTACGTAACCTTTTTATTAGGGGGAGTGACGGGTTTGTTCCCTATACCAGCATTTTATTAGCATTTGTCCAGGTATGTGTGAATCGCTGTAAGAGCCTCAATAGCGCGGAATCAGTGTTCTGGCCCAGGGCGGCTGTTGTGTGGTGGCACAACGCCATGCATCTTCTTCCTCCCTTGGTGCCAAGCCACAAGACCTCAGACTCCTGTGCTACCATACTGTATACCTAAGGCAAGACTTAGGTTCTTCTAATGTCACAGTACATGATTGGACTGTAGGATCAGCTTGTCTCTACAGCGCTTGGTACATGCAGTGCTCAATAGATGCCCCCTATCGGACGTGCTGTCTGTATAAGGGTGACGTGTCAAGTACACTTGGCATTATTGACGGTGTACGTACAACAAGTGCAACTTCCAAGTGATCCTTGTTGAAGGCAAGCTTCACAAACCTCTTCCTAGAGCAGTTGTCCAATCTTCGATACTGCATCTATGTGCTGATGAAACTTCCGAGGTTCACAAGGACATTTACCATCTTCAAGGGTATGGTTAAGTCATCCAACTGGCTTCACCATGTGGACATACTTGGATTATTCCCCACCGTAACTTCACCTAACATGATTGCACCAAAGTCATCAAATTCCCACCCTGTGCTGGTTTTACCATTACTACACTCTCGATTCAAGGTTTTAGTAGGGATGCACTGGGTAAAACTTTACCCTCCAATGCCCAAATTGGTTTCCCTTGGACAGTTGGACTGGAAGGATAGACATAAGACGAGTCAAATTACACATGCTTCAAAATCATTTCAAGACTTGTGAATGATGTTTTCACAGGGTGATCCAAACCAAAAACAAAGCAAAGCAGCCCTAACTCATAACTTCAAGCTGACAGGTTCAAATTGAAGCATGAACAAATGTGCATGAGAGAGAGAGAGAGAGAGAGAGAGAGATGCTTAAATAAAACAATTTTCTTTTCGTGCTGTAACATTCTGATTAAGGGATGGAAGTTAGAGAAAGAAAGACCAAACACAGAAAGGAACATAAACCACCGCATAATAGAATCCTCACCACAGTTGGCCTCTCTAGGGCATCAGTTATCCAGAGCGGTCTTTTGTATTTCTCACGTCCAGTAAAACTTCGAACAGGGTCCTGAAATTCGTGGTGACGAAAATTGCAACATTCAAGATTGAATGATATCAATTACATCAAAGCATAAACAAGACGGCAGTAATTGTCATAAAGAAATAAGTGAATCTGTAAAACTGTATTCATGTCACTGTGGTTCCTAGAGAGGGAATTTTATCATCAATATCCCATCTAAAGGCCTCTTAAAAACTGGAAGGTACAGTGATCAAACATGACAAGAGCTTCGAATTGATAAGAAGCTTCAGAATCAGCTTATTCTAAAAGAGCATCTGTAAAACAGTAGAGGCCCACACATGCTCTCAGAGGATAGAGGGCCCCTAGAGTGTCTGCTGATGAGCAGATGAGAGATTTAGATATTGAATCTTTAAATTTTCGTGTCATGCTATTGGTTTCTGTCCAAACCTCTAGATTATCTTGTGTTATTGATTCAGCTGGTTGTGCTAGTTGCTTAATTACCAATCTGTAGTTTGCTAAGCATGAAAATCCTGTTCTGTCATTACTGCAGGTTGTTATCAGAGTGAGTTGAAGAGTTGGGGAATCCTAGAACTTCGCAAATATTGCTGCAATAGTTGACAAAGGAAAGCCGTAACACTATCTGATATTTAAGAAAAATGGACTATTTATCGATAGTTTCTTCATGTCCTGAAATCCAGGCCTTACAAAAAAATCGCAAAACAAACAAACTGAATAAAAATTTCGTAAAACTAACAAACAAACAAAAAAAATTAAAACAGGAGTTAAAAATGCAAGTACCTTGTACTTGACAGCAACAGCATAGGTTCCAAGGGCGCGATTGCCTTCCCGAAGCTCTAAGATATCACGTGCAAGTTGTCTTGCAGTAGCTTCCACAGAGGGGCTGCTAATGCACTCAAACTCGTTACAAAGCTCACCAAAGTCTAAACTGTCGACGATCTTATCAGCTTCTGATCTCTCAGTGGTAGCATCAGGGGATACAGATACCTCAGTTCTATTCGAGTCATTAGTAACTGTAACGCGTAGGTAAACTATTACCCTACCGACATATAAAAAATCAATATATGCACAGGAAAAATAAATGATTAAGAATCCTACCGATGAAATGCAAATATTTATCAAGTAAGAGGTTTGAACCCAACCATTTCACAAATGATTCTAAAGGTTTCTATGTGCTACTCTCGCTGCCCCATTCTGGAAAAATCAGGACAGGACTAGCAACTACTCTTTTTGTTCTTCCTCATAGTCAGGAATTAAATATCACACTACAAGAAACAAATCACAAGGGAAAAAAGAAAAGGAGGGCACGATTGTTTAGCATAGGATTGAATTATATATCCGATAAAAACACATCTTCGATCTTCTGTTATTGTTTCTATGTCCAAGATTAAGTATTCATCGGCTATTTAATCCATCAAAATGTGAGATAAATAATAACATTGGAGGGTGTAATTTTCCATCCTATCTCTATTGAGTATTGATATGAAGGATTGCATATTCCCATGGAATTGTATATCCTTTACCATTTATCCCATCAAATAAACGGGCCTTTCTAAGCTTTACCAACACGAAAACTGGAAAGATTGCTAACCCCTAAATAGAAACGGATCTAAGGGGTGTCACGCGGGGGGACGTGCCCCCGCTGACCCTGCTCAAAACTCAAAAAATAATTATAAATATTATATATTGAGCGTTATTATGTAATATAATGCTGTCATCGAAATTCAATCTCGAACGGAAAATCCCTTACATAAACTATGTAAGGGAGCCCTTATAAAATCCTCTTCCATATATCCAAAATAAAAATGTAGAATTAATTTTGTGCTTCTATTTTCGTTGGCTAGTTCATTTATAATTGTTGATTTATAAATTGTTTGTTTCTTTGAAGATTTATCTTTTGATTTTCTTTATTTTTAACCGTCGTGGAGAAATATTTTTTAAAAAAGTTCATCAATAAAACTATCTCGATGATTCTAAAGACTTTTGTCTAAGATTGCGTGCTCATTTTTTGTTCTTTTTTTATTTATAAAAAGTTTGCATTATAAATTTTATAGTCCATAATAAAGGGAAATGATTTTCAAATCCCTTTTACAATCCACACTCTCTTTTTTGTTTTTATCTTCATGAATTTACAATATTACCCTTGGATGTGTTAAAGAGGTGTATTGAAAAAGGGCAATATTGTAAATTTATGTGGATAAAGACAAAAAAAAAGAGTGTGGATTATAAAATGGGAGTGTAAAAATCATTTTCCCATAATAAATGTCTTTAATTTAACAACATCCACGGCTAGGAAAAAAATTGCACGATTACAATTAATAAGATGCCCCACTCGGAGGATTTCTCGATCCGTCCCTACCTAAAATCACATGCATGTTCCAATTATCATCTTTTTTCCAATTAACCACTGGCCACTGCATTTCTCAAAAAAGGCCAGCACAATATACGGGTGAATTACATTGACAACCTTAAAAATTCTACTTCGTGAATACCTTCACCCGTATACTAACACTACTACATTGTCTGTGATAGTAATAGACAAAAAGGAAAGGAATCAAATTTTGAAATGGATACCTCGTAGTGGTAATCGGCGGCGGTGAACGGAGGAGGAATGAAAACGCTCGAAGCGGCCAAAGAAGCCGGTGGTGCTGCTTCCCGCGCGGAGGCGGACGGCGGTGAAGAGTGATGCGGTGACGCCTGAAATAGTAGCGGCGACAGCAGAAGCGGAAGTGCTCATCTCTGACACCCCATTCTGCGGGAGATTTGGGGGATTGGAGATGGACCCTTCAAATTCGAGATTCTTTCGGATTCCCTGTGAATGTTTGTGTGGAGGATAAGGTTGGTGACGTGTCATGCAGCGACTGGCTGTTGTCGCCTAATTGTTTTGGCGCCTTTGGTTCCCGAAAATTTATTTGGGGGTCGTGGGATGTGGGCATCTCCTGTCATCACCTTTTTTTTACCCAAATTTAAATGAAAAATTGTCTAAATTTAATTTGGGTAGAGTTATCTCCAATAGAAAACCCCATTTTTCACCCCAAATTCATCTTTTTTTAATTACAAATGGCATATATTTATAAATGATAAAATCAACTCCGGCGACCCGCTAGAAGTTCTGTCGGATCTGTACACACTATTCCGGTGACCCTCCGTCGGATCTGTATGCATTCCTCCGGCAAAGCTCTGTAAATCTTAGGTCTCTGGTCTCCGGTCATCATCATCATCATCTCTCTCTCTCTCTCTCTCTCTCTCAAAAGAGCCGTTGCAAAAATGGGGTTGGGTCTGAGGTGTCTCAAACTTGAGCCAAAAAATGGGTAAAACCCAAAATGGAGAGAGATTTGGGTCACCCATTGTAGATATGTTTTTGAGAGTTTTGCCCAAATTTTAAATTTGAGGAGGGATTTGGGTCAAGCCTGGAGATACTCTTAGAGCACAACGTGCCCCTTATGCCCCAAGACCACTAAATACTAGAGGTATAATTGGTCCGGTTTTGACGTTTTTTTTTTAATTTTCTACAATCGGTTATTTTAGTTTGGGAATCTACAAATAGAAACCGGTCCGGTTTGGCCGATTAGTCGAGACGGAGAGAAATCTACATAATCACATACAAAAATCTACAAAATCAGGGAATTACAGATCGATCTACATGTATGAAAAAAAATTGTATTTCTTAATTTTGCATTGATTTTTTGTGGATTATTGGTTCGTCACGATGAGAGGAATCAAAAAATACAAAAAATTACTATAAAAATATTCAAAAATTTCTCCAAAAACAAAAATAATTTAATTTTTTTAGAATAATTTATTTTTGTTTTTACTTACAAAAAATTAGTTTACTTAATAATTTTTTACTTTTTAAATTATTCTCGAGACAAACTAATAATTTAAAATAAACTCGACGCAAAATTAAAAGAGTACAAATTTTTAAGGGAATTGAAGTTCACACCACCCATTTCAACATCTGCACCCCAAATGTAGGGGTATTTTAGTAATTTCACCTTAAGAAAAATAAAAATGAGGTGCAGATGTTGAAATGAGGGCGTGAAATTCAATTCATTTTTTTTTATTTATAAATATTGTTTTTTTTATTTTTTGCGAAAGCAGTAAAAACGGGTCAGATATGTGAGATTTTACAAAACCCTAGCTTCCCTCTCACACCACCCAGGACAAGAAACCGTAGCCTTAGCCTCCCTCTCTCACACCTGCACTGCAAGAGGAAGTTCTCCAAATCTGGAGTGAGTTGTTGTTTATTTTCTTAATTCGTGTAGGTGACGACGTTGAGTTCTAGGTCACTGGACATGGAAAACTGCTATATCTAACTCTCCTTTCTGGTTTTCGGGTGCAGCCATCGTTTTCTCTTATTCCGAGGTCTGAAAGAGAAATGGAAGCTCCTCGCAAAGACAATACAGAGGATCAGCAACCACCAAACTCTCCAGCTGTTGGGTGGACAGGGATGATCGAACAACAGTATCGGAAAATCAAAGAGCATGCAGAAACTTACCCATACGTATGGGGTTCCTACACTGTGGTGTACGGTGGATTTGGCCTCTGGTTGGCCTACAGATGGAGGAAGCTCCGAAGGACAGAGGACAGAGTTCGAGTTCTTCAAGATAGGCTTCGGAAAATTGTCGAATCCAAGGCGGCAGCGAGCTCCGTGGCAGCTCAAAAACCACCACCACCACCACCACCGACTGCTGAGAAACGTCCCTAATAGTATGCAGATTGCTTTGGTGGACAGATTTTGATGCCCTTTTTGCTGGTAACTGACTTAGCTATTTCTTTCGATTTGGATGGAGAAGTTGATTTAGAGTTCATGACTGAGGATGATTGTGAATTTATTTTGTTTAGTATTTCGTATGTCATGCTTTCCCTTGTTACAAGAAACAGAACAACTCTTTACTAAATAGTATGGATTTTTTATTTTTTTTTGGTGGAGGAGCTATAGAGGAATTGGACAAAAGGATCAATGTAGTTGATAGTTACTACCTATTGGCAATTATTAAGTTCAACCCTAAAATGGTTGCCACTTTGTTTTAATTTTGCTGCCTTTGTCGCATATGGAGTTCGATATTTCTGTCTATTTCTATGCTTGTCTACTTTTTCTTTCTTTTTTAGCTGTCTTTTCCCACTCGAGCAATAGAAGAGGGAACCCCTTATGTATGAATACAAGATATTAGTGATACACAACGTAGGAGGCTCCAATGCTTAATCTGAAAAAGAGAGAGAACAAATCTGCAAAGAACTAATATTTTTGTGTGAACTTTCGTTTACAGTTTGCTGTAAACTAAAGACAGGAGAGGCGAGGAGGACTTCAAATTTTGCTTAAGCACGTATTCTTTTGAATTGACCTTGTAATTCGTGTGCTAAATATGTGAGGAGATGAATTAGAAGGATCAGGCGATGATTTCTAGAGTGAAAAGTCCTTTTGAATTCTTCTAGTGATAGAAGATATTAGTAAGAGGTTGGAGAATCGGAGAAGAGCCTGGTTTGAGTTCGAATTGGGAAAAAGGAAAGAGTGCATTTCTTGAATATAATTTCTTGCAAGTTTTTTTGTTATGAGGTCGTTGAAAATTAGATTTCTTTTGGTTCTCTTTATCGTTACATAATCTCGAAAGCGGTCTCGAAGTATGCGTAAATTGAATGGTGACATTGGTAAGTTGTTCACAAGTTGGTCAGGGCATCCTAAGCTATAAAAAAAAAAAAAGGTTGTGTGTGTGTGTGTATCCATGATAATAATATCGTTAGTCGTGACTAATGGGATGTTTCAAAGAATAAGACTAATAAAAAACTTTGCCCCCTACGGATGATCATTGAATTCAACGATTCTCTCACACACATTGGAATCCCCAACTCTTTTGGCAAAAATTTAAACCCTTGCTCTGATTTCTTTTTTCTTTTTTGATCAACATGCTCTGATTTCTAAATGGAGCCAGATAATAAGGCAATCTTCAGGGGTTATTGTCAGACCCTGGCATCTGTTTTCGTGTCTCTTCTCCTCATTCTCTCTATGATATCCAGCTAAATGTTAGTAGGATTTCAACAAATAGGAAATATACGTAGCATTTGTTTTAATAAACCACCTTATCTGTTTATGAATCGCTTCGCGATATCTCAGTAAGCATAACCATTCCCAGTCCGAAAAAAAGCCTGGTGACATAAGTGAACAAGTACAATCATTGTTCTAAAAGTCAGCTGCCTAGGCCCCGTCTAGGCGTTAGGCAGGGGTTCAACGCCTAGATTAGGCACTAGGCAGCCAACTCGTTGGCGCCTATGCGCTAGGCTCCCTTTTCCGCCCGCCTAAGGATTTTTACAACATTGGTTACAATAGTCGGATAATCACATCAGTGAGTTTAATCTGGCCTCATTTTATTGGGCAGAGCCCAAAGACAAGTCTATGGGCGGAGCATACTGTCAAGACTTTTCTTCCCCTCCATGAATGCCGTGATAATGTTAGAAGGTGATTAAAGGTCCAGATTGCATCAAAGGAGCTAATCAATTGCAGTCTATTGTTCATTTAATATTTCATTGATACCTGTTGAAAATTCCAGTTCTTGCCAATTACCTTGTAGGCTTGTACTAAGAGTTTGTGGAAAAAAGTGTTCAGTAGTGAAGATTTCTTTCCTCTTGATAGTATGGCAAAAAATGTTCCACATTTAGTTTTATCTATAAATACCTCTCTGTGCACTTAAAAGGCTCTTCATCCCTCCATCAAACAACTGCATGCCTTTCTTAGCTTCTACTAGTATCAAACCAACAATGACATCCTTTGCAACAAAGACGCTTCCCTATAAGTTCGTTTCATTCCAAATCCGCCTTGTTTTCGTCGTCATCATCCTTTCAGTGGTTTTCCCTGTTGCATCTTCTACTTTTGCTTCTTCTGCAACCACAAAAGAAGAAGTACCTGAAGTCGCGGCTCTCTTGAAGTGGAAAGCTAGCCTTGACAACCAAAGCCAATCTCTCCTGTCATCCTGGGTGGTAGGAAGCACCCACTGCGGTTGGATTGGAATTTGTTGCAACAAAGCTCATAGAGTTTCCCATATAAACTTGACACGTTATGGTTTGAGAGGTACGCTTTCCAATCTTAAATTTTCATCCTTCCCTTATCTTCTCAGCCTTGATCTTGTAAACAACTCACTATATGGGACCATACTCTCCGACATTGGAAGTCTTTGGAGACTTACCAGTCTTAACTTGTCCTCCAACCATTTCTCTGGAGCTATTCCTTCTGAAATAGGCCAATTGATTAACATCAGAACCTTGGAAATGAGCAGAAATCAAATAGCTGGCTCTATCCCCCAAGAAATAGGATTGCTCAGCTCTCTCAATATGCTGAGTTTGTATTTTAACAATCTCACTGGTTCGATCCCTCCTTCTATTGGAAACTTGAGTAGTTTAAACTATTTGTTGCTGATAGGAAATATGCTCTCAGGACACATTCCTTCAACTATTGGGAACTTGACCAACCTCAAGGTGTTACTTTTATCTCAAAATCCACTGTACGGCTCCATTCCTCCAGAGATAGGAAATTTGGATTCCCTCTGGAATTTGCATATTCACGAGACTCAACTTACCGGATCTATTCCCCCAACATTCAACAATCTTACACGTTTGATTGTACTAGCGATAGGTGAAAACAAGTTAACCAGTCATTTACCGGAAAACGTATGCTTAAGTGGAGAACTTCAATGGCTTGTTGCACAGAACAACAATCTTACAGGAAACATCCCCAAAAGCATCAAAACTTGTAGTAGCTTAAAAAGAATCAGGCTTGATGGAAACCAACTTTATGGAAATATTTCAGAAGAATTTGGTGTCTATCCAAACTTGGATCACGTTGATTTGAGTCGTAACAATTTCTATGGTGAGCTCTCTCAAAAATGGGGCAAGTGTCATAATCTAACTAGTCTCAGAATGTCAATGAACAATATTTCTGGAGCGATACCGCCTGGATTGGTAGAGGCAACTCGACTATCTAGAATTGATCTTTCTTCGAACCATCTAGTTGGAGAGATTCCAGTGAAATTTGGAACTTTTGTTTCATTGTTCGAGCTTAATCTGTTTGATAACCAACTGTCTGGCCACATTCCTCTAGAACTTGGATGCCTTACCAACCTTCAAAATCTGAACTTGGCAGCTAATAATCTAAGTGGCTCAATTCCTAGAGGATTAGGGAATTGCTCGAAGCTATTGAGCTTGAATTTGAGCAATAATAGACTTGGGGATAGCATTCCTGTGGAACTATGCCAAGTCTATGGCCTTGAAAGTCTTGATCTTTGTAATAATATGCTATTAGGAAAGATACCACAGCAGATTGGAGCAATGCAAAGGTTAGAAACACTGAATCTCTCCCACAACGAGCTATCTGGTTCCATACCTCCTTCTTTTGATAATATGTTGAGTTTGACCTCTGTTGATGTATCCTACAATCAACTGGAGGGGCCTCTTCCAGACATCAAAGCCTTCCAAGTGGCTGCATTTGATGCACTCCGTGGTAATAAAGGATTATGTGGTCATGCTACTGGTTTGAAGGCTTGCATGCCTGATAAGGTTGCTAGAAAAAAGGGCAAGAAATCGGTGTTACTGGTTGTACTTCCTGTTTTAGGAGTTGTAATTTTTTCACTTATGGTTCTCGGATTTTATGTGGCTTCACGTAAGAAAGTAAGGAACACAAGCAACGAGCGAAGACCAGTAAATAATGAGAATTTGTTTGCGATTTGGAGCTACGATGGAAAAATGGTGTACGAAAACATCATTGAAGTGACTGAGGACTTCAGTGCCAAACACTGTGTTGGTGAAGGAGGATGTGGTTCGGTCTATAGAGCTTCTTTGCCCAATGGTCAAGAAGTTGCTGTGAAGAAACTTCATACATCATTCGATGGAGAATTGGATGATCGCAAAAGCTTCACGAGCGAGGTCAATGCATTAACCAAAATACGACACCGCAACATCGTAAAGCTTTATGGATATTGTTCACATCCGAGGCGCTCATTTTTGGTATATGAATTTTTGCAAGGGGGGAGCTTGGAAAAGGTACTGTGCTCGGAGGAACAAGCAGTAGAGTTTGATTGGATTAAGCGAGTGAATGTTGTTAAAGTGGTGGCAGATGCTTTGTCTTATATGCACCACGATTGTTCGCTTCCAATCATCCATCGTGACATATCAAGCAAGAATGTTTTGTTTGATTCAGAGTACGTGGCTCACGTCTCTGATTTCGGCGCAGCTAGATTCATGAAACCAGACTCGTCCAGCTGGACTTCACTGGTAGGGACTTTCGGATATTTTCCTCCAGGTATGCATTTTCTAATACGCTCGTATTTTGTTCCGATTAACTTATAGTTTTGACTTTGATTGAAATATTGGCCCCCTCAACATGGTGCATAGAGGTACATTATTTGGTAGTCCTAGAAGCCACTGCACATAGTCCATTGCTTCAAAAGAAATTTTTAGTACAGATTCCTGAGCAAAAAAATAATTTCTTTCAAATATGCTCACTCGCATCTATGAAGCTTTAGCATTTTCGAATGGAGAAAATTACCAATACATCCTATTCAGTGCCTTGTAAGCTCACTAGTCCCATGATTGTTTGCATTCCAATAAGTCCCGCGATAAATCTAGGAGAATCCCTCAGTTTAGAAACTAAGAAACTGAGAAATAACCAGGAAGTTTTTTCAGGTTGTGTATGGACATTTGACCGCTTCTACCCTTCTCTGTCTCTCTCCCCTTTTTCTTTGGGCAGAGCTTGCGTATACAATGGAAATGAATGAGAAGAGTGATGTTTTTAGTTTTGGGGTGCTAGCACTGGAAATTGTTATGGGGAAGCATCCGGGCGATCTCATCTCCTCTCTATTATCATCTTCGTCACTGTTACCTTCATCATCATCGACATCAAACGTGCACGGGATATTGTTGGAGTACTTGTTGGACCAACGCCTCCCATCTCCTCACAATGAAGTGGCAGAGCAGCTAGTTGTTGTCGCAAAGCTAGCATTTGCATGTTTGAATGCCGGTCCGCTGTCTCGACCAACTATGCAACAAGTTGCTAGGAAGCTGTCATACCCATGGACGTCTCAGCAAAATCAGTTCCACATGATTACGTTGGGCCAACTCTTCGATATCCACTGCTAGAGTTCACGAGTATCCGACTCTTATCCATCGGACTATATAACGTTCTTGTTTTGCATTTTCTACGCATCAGGCGCTACAATTTCTCCTCCTTTAATGTGTTAGTAAGCTCTTTTGTACTCTTTTGATGTTTAGCGATTTGATATATTGTAATATATACATTATGATATAGAGTGCACTATTAAGAAAATTGTGAAGTGCAGTTCACTTGCGTTGTAGAGTGAGAAATCAAAATCAGCAGACAGAAAACTCAAGTAACCAAGTATGACACTGGAATCGAAGTGGCTTTCCAGAACCTGCTGCTCGATAATCCAAAACCTCAGCTAATCAAATGGCACTGCACTCTTGCACGAAAGCTGAGCTGGATACGGATGGAAGTGCCAAAGCGAACCAAGGATACGGATGGAAGTGCCAAAGCGAACCAAGGACGAGGAGGATAGCAGAGCGGAGCGAGGAATTTTAGCTGCTGCTAATCTGCTATAACTAGTTTTGGCCGTGGCAGGTCTTAATTCGGTGTTCTCATTCCAACGAAGCAAATGGGGAAATACGTTTTGCTCAATCGGCATTGGCTTGTTTGTCACATCGAACCACCGTTCCTTATTATGTGCTTAGTAGGCTCTCCGTATCAAAGTTGGTATTTTTGTGTTCTACATATTGGCAGGGAGTTTGTTTACAGGGAGTTCTTATTTTTTACGACGATGATTTTTTTGAAATAACAAGAGGATTTGGTTATCTTTCTGCATCAATTCGATGTTTTTTTTCCCAAAAGGCTAATTTCATTAAAATGTTCCACTTCTTAAATAATCCCTAAAGTTGTTCAGTAATGAAAAAAATTTACTTCTAATAGGCTGCTTCCAGGCATTTACTGGTTACGACGAAGCACAACCTAGTTATGCTGCACACTTCATTTCTAGTTGGTTTTTCCGTCTGATAGCACAACCTTGGTATGCTGAACAAAGTTATGAAGATTGCTGCTGTTCTACAAGTTTGTTTTTTTTGGATAACCGGATATCTGGGCCAGCTTGCACGCCTCGACTAATTCTTAACTTTGTGTCATATTATTCAACGGTCTTGGGCACTGCCACTTCATGCCCCAAACACCTTTCTCTATCCACTACACTTGATGAAATATATCTCGACAGATTCACACAATCAGTAAAAATTTGGATTCAAGTCTTGGATTTAATTTCTGCATCCTTTAATATTTGCTCTAAAAATCGAAAGAAGAGAGAATAAACATGTTTGTATAGGTAGAGAGGGCATTACGGATTTGGGGTTGCTGCACACAGCAGGTGATGTGCGCCATGATATGGTATCATTCATCTTGCATACCTTTAAGGCGGGCCCTGAGGCCGATTTGGTCAACCACTAGCATTGGCATTTTGTGATTTTTGATATAACAGTGAACACACGTGACTAAATAACTATGAATAAATCAGTGACACCGCGTCAACCCGTCATGTGACATCACCGTTTTATAAAATCCTCAATTTAGGTATTTTGCCTGATATGATAAAACAATATTCAAACAAGTAACAATCCTCAATTCTTAGTGGCTCTGGAATGGGCGCTAGATCCCCTGTTCCCAAACCCCCCCTGTTCCTCTGTTTCAGGGGCGTTTGGGTCATTGGATGGTGAATTTTATTTTTATATTTTAAAATTTATATGTGATCTAATGGCCCAAACCCCCCTGGAATAGAGGAACATAGGGTTTTTGGAACAAGGGATCTAGTTACGGGACGACTACTTATTTTGGTCGATTATCTTATCATATCAACTTAAAATATATTGGAAGCACCCTTTTGTTTGATTGTAAATGGAAATAAGTGGCCAGTTGACAAAAGAGGTTATCATAGCCCCTTAATCGGAAATTATGGATATCTTGATTTTTTGTGAGATTAATCGGAATTATTGTTGTCATATTTGTGTGTTCCAAGTGAAGCCCAAATAATCTCGAAATCTATTAGTTTGAAATTTAGTACAGAATTCAAAGACACTTTCATGTTTGTGATACCGCTCTCATTCGAATACATTTGCTCGCACTCAAATTACGTGACTTAAAGACGAGTTTCCATTTGGGGTGCACATACACCGGGTTAGGCCGGGTTCAAGCTGATAATCGGGCTTCATTAAATATGTCCAAGCCCAACCCAATTAAAATTTTAATTTCCAAAACCACTCCGACAAACCCATTTAATTTTCTAAATCGTATCAAAAAAATAAATTAATCACACATAACGATCACAAATTAGAATTCACCAGCATAATAATTATAGTTAAAGTTCTAAATTCTTACAAAACTAGGAGTATTAAAGTAAATACTAAATACTAACTGTTGAAAGAAAAGAGAAGAAATTGAAAAGTAAGAAGACAAAGATGAAACCTATTTTATAATAAGAGGAGACACACGGTAACAACATACATGTATACATATCCTATCAAAATAAAATAAAAAAAATTTAATCGGGCCGGGCTAGGCCTCAAGGAATTTTTCAAAACCTAGCTCATTTAGTAAACATGCTTAAAATGTCAGCCCAGACCAGTCTGCCCTATTGCCTAAATATTTATTTATTTATCATGACCTTAAAAAAATGGACTAAGATGAATGGACTGGGCGGACTCCCGAACTGGTGTGCACCCCTATCCACTATAATATTTTTGATATTTTTAGTATTATTGTACTTTCTCCAACCCAAATTGATAGTCCACTACGAAACTACGTGTAATTTTTAAACTAAAAAATAATGTATTTATCGAAATAATTTTTGAATTTTTTTTGCACCGTATAAAAGTTCTCAATGAGATCTATAAAACAAGATCCATATTGGATATTTTTTGAGATTCACATTAAAAGATATAAACCATTAAAAATGATACGCAGTCCCAAAATGGACTATCATTTTGGGAAAGATGGAGGACTACAGGTTACGTATATTATTCAAATACTCAATTGGAAGAGATTCAAAGAAGGGAGAAAAGGGTAAGAAGCCTTCCGTCAACCCCTGTACCCCTGTCTGGTTGTCTTCTTCCTCTTTAACCGTCATTAATATATAAAATACCCAAAATCCGCGTATATAATCTAGATCGTGATCATAAAATTCATCCGAATTGCTTTCACACAAGATAATCTTCGTTTTTGTCTGGTTTAGATCTAGATCCCCTTCCCCAAAAGCTTGCGTGTGTGTACAGAAGATATATATATATATATATATATATATATACGTACAATTCACGTATCTGATTTCCGTAGTTTCGGAGCGAATCAAAGATCTGAGCAACCATGTCGTACGCTTACCTCTTCAAGTACATCATCATAGGAGACACCGGTATGATTTTCGCTTGGCCTTTAATTCTTTGATAAATATGTCATCCGAATTTCGAATTCTAAATCGTCTGTGTATATGTGCATGAGCATGTCTGTTGCATAGGTTGATTAGGAGATCCTATAGTTTTATATATTGGGCATCAGAGCTCTCGTTCGACAATCTGCATCAGGTTTATGTAGGTTTATTGTTGTTATGGATCTGGAATTCTGAGAGAATAGATGCTAATTTCTGTCAATTTGCGTAGTGATTAGTTCTTGTGTTTTTATTATTTTTTTATTTTTTAGAACCAATCACACCGTCCACTAGCATGCCCCAAGTAAAGCCGGCGCAAAGCCTGAGACCTTAGGAAATGAGCAAATCGTGTGACCTTGGGGTTATGATTAGCTCTTTTGTTGCGCCGTGATGTATTTTAAAACGGAGCATTTGATTTTTATTTTGCTTTCGATAATAATACCTAGCAATTGATTTCGACATCTATGGCAGGTTTCAGTTGTTTTGAATAGAGTTGGTAAAATTCGTTGTCATACTCTGCAACCAATTATTCTGTACACAAGCTTTGTACAATGTATCACCTCTAAAATTCTCGTTCTTTAATTTGGGGCAATCTACAACCAATTCAATTGAATAGAGTCATGGAGTGTTGGGCAAACTTCTGGTATGAGAATTTCGTAATTTAAATAAGTCGATACAGAAAATTTGTGTAGAGGATTGTCAATACTTCTTTTACGGAGGTGCTAAAATTATTCTGGAAATATGTAGAGAAGTTCTACGAGTTGAAGTAGCTTTCCCCCCTGGACTGATCAGTTTGGGGTGGATACAATCGGAGTGCCTCAACCATTATGCATTGGCCATGCAAATCATGGCTCCCCCAATATTCTGGGATAGAAGGGCTTATCGTTTAGACAAGGAATGTAAAGGCCATGGGTGGAAGCTAAGCTTCTTGTCTCATCTGAGAAAAAGAATCTCATGCTGATTGCATAAAAATTGATTAAGCATGTTGGTGAGCGATAATAGGGAGAGGTGAACATCTTACTTTGACAAGCTGTTAAATGGAAATTTTAAAGCTTATCAAGAGAGAAACATGGTATTCTTGGTGAAGTTGTTTTAGACCTGTTGACCTGGGATTTTGTTGTTAAAAAGGGTAGAATTTATTAAACTTAACTGAACTCACGCCCTAAATAGAGTGGATAGCAAAAGGCATTTCATGTAGCCAACTCTCGTTAAGTGTGAAACCAGGTTGTTCTGTTAGGTGGAAAACAAAGCTTCTTGTTCTCCATGAAGTTGGGTCACTTCTAAGTTCTAACTGTTTGAATTTATTGTATCATTGTATGATGAATTGATGATGATCATATCCTTTTTTCTTCTTTTGTATGATAAAGACCAATTACTTCCGCCTGCCACCCCGCCACCCCAGGGAGGTGTAGAGTGGGAGTGTGGAGCTTTTGAACTATAAATCATAAACGTACTGGATGGCACCTTGGACAAAACAAAATTCATTAGACGCTTAGATTAGTATCTCTCTTGTTGGAAATGGTACTTCTTAGCGTGTTGTATCTCATTTTAAATATATTGTGGAAGTTATGGATCGTTGTGTTGAGTGTATGGGATTAATTCGTTGTTGTAGTCACCTCTTGTGAATTCATCATTGCGACTCATGCAAGTTTGATGCCTTCTTATACAGGAGTTGGAAAATCATGTCTTCTTCTACAGTTTACGGACAAAAGGTTTCAACCTGTTCATGACCTAACCATAGGTGTTGAATTTGGAGCCAGAATGGTGACAATCGATAGCAAACCAATAAAGCTGCAGATCTGGGACACGGTTTCTTGCTTATTCCTTACTTTTTCTACCTTTTATTTTCCTCCAAGTTCCCTAGTTTCTTCCATAGCTACTTGGTGTGAATGATGTGGATATCTGCGTTGCAAGCACATATCAAAAAAAAAAATGTGTATACCTGCCCTGAAAGGAACATACTTTTGTTTCTTAGGTTTTATCTTTGTACATTTTCACCATGATTTCAGTGGAAAGCTCTGGCACTTAAATACGAGATTATGTTTCTGCAAACTTTAAAATTAATAATGAAACATCATCGTTGCTGTCAGGCTGGTCAAGAATCATTCAGATCTATTACGAGATCATACTACAGAGGAGCAGCTGGTGCACTGCTAGTTTATGATATCACTAGGTACACTATTTCTTTTAAATCTTCTCAAGTTACATAAGGGAAGCTCTCTGTTATGTTGGAAATTACGCTACCTGAATATGTAGTATTGCTAGCTATACATGAAACTAGATCTATAGTTGTTAGTACAGGCGATTGTACTTTTTGAAAGAAAGAAAAGGATCATCTCGATACTCCATCTTGGTGGATTCTGTATCTTTGGAGTATCTTTTAAGATATCCATCCGTATAAATAAGTACATCACATGAAAGATTACACCTTTTCCTGAAATACCAATAAGTCAGACTACTTTATCCCCTGTGATGTTCAACAGTTCAAGGAAAAGAACTGCGTTAATGCTATTCCTATCTGATGATGTAGTTTCATTTACGTATAGTAAAACAAGAAGCAGAAGCCCTGAGCTTGAAACTCTTCCTTGCTTTTGGCACCTCAATTGGAGAAGTCCCTTATAGGGGGGGAAAAAATGGAGAAGTATCTGGCGCATTATCGTGAGTTCCTATATCACGTGGATGAGCGTCATATATTTTTTTATTATTGTTTCCTATGTCATTCATCATAGTCATTGAAATGCTAAGTCAAGCCCCCAGAGCGAGAGATTGAAAGCTTTTAACTAATAGATAGTCTTGTTGTGCGGGACTTGGATATCCAGTAATTGGAAGCTATACGGTTTTGAGATCTCTTTTTCAAAGTCGGGAAGAAATATGTTCCAATGACATCCTTTGTCCATGATAGGCTCAAATCTGTTGCAGAGTTGCCATGGTGCTATCTGCAAAGGTTCTGCTAATCTCTTAACTCCACTTAATCTTTCATGAACAAGTCGGAGCAGCAATTTTTTGCTTCGGTTATGTTTATAATTGACTGGTGTTTCTTTCATTAATGCCATATGCAGCCAGAATTGGGTCCCGAGATGAAGTGTTCTTTTTGTTGAAGTGTTTTCTTTTTGTAGTATGTTCTCTCCTGTCAGGAAATAAGCTGAATAAGCATATACTTGTACATTGTTGTTTAACTTATTTTGTCCAGCTTCAAAGATTGATCTCGTGGACTGAAGTGTGTAGCTATTATTGTCTTAATGTAGTCATTTGTCCTATGGTTGTTCTACTCCTGCCCTGATAGAGAGGACAATTTCAATTGTTCTGTTATTCAGGAGGGAAACTTTCAATCACCTTGCGAGCTGGTTGGAGGATGCAAGGCAGCATGCCAATGCAAACATGACTATCATGCTCATTGGAAACAAGTGTGATCTTGCTCATAGAAGGGCTGTAAGCACGGAGGAAGGCGAGCAGTTCGCCAAGGAAAATGGCTTGATCTTCATGGAGGCTTCCGCAAAAACTGCTCAGAATGTTGAGGAGGTGATGAATCTTCCTTCTCATTTGCTGATTGATGTATAAGAAATATTTCCTAGCATGAGCAGGATTTAATTAAAATGAACCTTGGTCCAGTTCATAGTCGTTCTCTTCATGTTGTTGTTCTGATGGAGAGTTTTACACAGGCATTTATAAGCACAGCCTCAACGATCTATAAGAAGATTCAGGATGGGGTTTTTGACGTATCAAATGAGGTATCCCTCTCTCTGTCTCATGTTTTGTTTATTCCTGGTGGAAGAATCTGCTTGGAATTATTTTCATTGTTTTATTTGCCCGGTTTAGGTTGCACAGGCAATTATTTTCACTGGAATACAACATGGGAAACGAAACAATGTTATGTGGCACAGAAATGACTTCAAATGATTAGATTTTTGATATCGTCATTTTTCCCTATTTGCACCCAAGTTTTTCTCGTTATTAAGAATCTCCTTGTCAAAAGTTTTGTCATGCCTTTGTTATAAAATTAAATGATGCTGATTAGATGACCGAAAAATTCTGAATTCTGAGTTCTGACATATATATTTTTTTTGGCAGTCTTATGGAATAAAAGTCGGATACGGTGGCATTCCAGGGCCATCAGGAGGTAGAGATGCTTCTGCTTCTCAAGGAGGGGGCTGTTGCAGTTGAAAATCAAGCTTGTCAGAAACGACTCACATTCCTTTGTTCAGTTGTGCCTTTATTGTTTTTAAAGTTGTTTTACCTTGTGGAACATGTCACATGTTTATTGATGGTCTTTACCTTTAATTCATGAAAAATATCAACAATAATATTATGAATTGTCGTAAATATCAAATGTGTTTATACCTGAATTGAATTCCAGTTGCATAAATTAACTGCTGGTGTTGAATTTTTCTTGCCTGGAAGAGGTATACGGGGTTCATATAGTCTTCTTCACTTGGAACTCATACTGTTCCTCGGCTCCTCCCGCCCTTCTTGGAGAAACCTTCTGCCTTCTGGTTTAATGGGTTGTTCGAAACTCTGACTTTGGTTTGATTCTTGTTAAACGCCATCTTTAATGCTATGGAGTTCAAAAAATGTCCAGTTGTGATTCACATTACCTATTTCTGTTTGGTGAATTCTACTTGAAGAAAGAGTATTCTGGACTAGGAAGGTTGCGTTAATGCTAATGGATTAGCCAATTTTCTGTTACTGACTTTGAGGATCGAGACCGGTCCAGTCACTCGGTTCATCTCGTGACTAATGTTCACATTATCAAAACTGGAGGCCGGGGCACACGCAATACGTGTGCAAATTGAATTTTGATATAATATATATGCATCATAATGTTGGAGTTATTATTGTGCATATTTTATCAAAATTCAACTGGCAAACACAATTGTCTAGTCTAAGCTAATCCAATGATACTATCTATTTTTAATTGCTGGAGTTTTCCTCTTACTTAATGCATTTCGGTTGTCATTTTTTTTTCTATTTGCATGTGTTGTTAATGGTGGCAGAGGGGAAGTCTGTAAAACTGAGTGTGGGAAGATGAAATTTTTTAACTTTCTATTTATATCACTCAACCGTATTGTTTATAAAGAAATAAAAAAATAACCAAGAGTGTTATGGAAGAAAAAAATTAGGTACCCGGCAACAAACACAATTCAAATCACAGAAACTAACACGATCATATATCATTGTAAAATAATTTGTATACATTGGATTAGAAGAATGTAAAATTATACCACAACATGTGGAACCTAGAAATCACAGAAGATGACAAAGAACACCAAGGTTCTGAACTTCTGAATTCTGATATCTATCTATTTTATTTATAAAGGGAGCACGTCTTTCTGATGAGAATTCGACGAAGTGGCTGAGGGGACCCAATGGCTAGTATTTGATTGTGGTAATAGAGGAGAAATCCGTTGTGGTATTCGATTGGAGACACTCTCGGACATTTTCCTCAATCTCATCAAAAGAGGCCAAGGCACACGTGATGCGTGTGCAAGTCAAAATTTAATACTCCCTCCGTCCCATTTTGTTTGCTCACTACGATTATGCGTGCCTTTTTTGAACTCTTGTTGTTTTCAATCTATAATGTATTTTATAAACAATATGGATCTTATTTGATAGATCTTAATTAGTTCTATTAGACAAAAAATTTAAAAACTTTAAAAACATTATAAATAAAAAGATATAAACGTTTGAAAATGGCACGGATATTCATAGTGAGCAAACAAAATGGGACAGAAGGAGTATATATTTTAAAAACATGTTTTAAACACATCTAACGGTTCGGATCGTTGAAATTCAATCCGGAAATGAAAGTCCCTCACCCTAGCAAAGTGAGGGAGCATTTCTAATGAGGGCTCCCTCATTTTGCTACAATGAGGGACTTAGCATTTTTCCAACTTTCCGGATCAAACTTTGACGATCCGAACCGCTCAATATTTTTAAAATATGTTTTCAAGGTCCAACGCAAGGATTCGTAAAAAGAAAATACTCGGAAGGGCTTGATCCGATCAATTTTTGATAAAAACGCTATATATAACTTTTTTATCAAAAATTGATCGGATCAAGCCCTTCCGAGTATTTTTTTTTTTTTACGAATCCCAACGGTAAACCTTAAAAACATGTTTTAAACACATCTAACGGTTCAGATCGTTGAAATTCAATCCGGAAATGAAAGTCCCTCACCCTAGCAAAGTGAGGGAGCCCTTATTGGATCCTTGTTGTATATATATATATAGAGGAACTATCTAGTCCGGGATTCCCGGAGTCCGGGATCCACCTTCCCGATATTTTTTTTATGATCCGAACCGTCCAATGTGTTTAAAATGTGTTTTCCAAGATCCACGCGAGAAATCATCCAAAAAAAAACATCGGGAAGGGCTTGATCCAAGCAATTTTTCACAAAAACTGTATTTGACGGTTTGGATCATGCGAAAACACGTTTTAAAACCTTAAAAATACCTAAAAACCTCCAGTCCGGGATCTTGGACTGGATATATGGTGTATATATATATATGCGCTTTTGGCTTATTGTTTGATTTCATATAATGCATTAGATTAACCTTTTGTGACAGATAAAAAACAGTTATATAAGCATCACATCTATAGAATTGTTTGTATACTGTGATAACAAATAATTAAATCATACATTACCATGCTAACGCCGCCTTGGTCCCCGTTCTGTGAAATTTGAAGTTTTATTCGGGGAAGAATGATCAACTGGGCATTCTGAAAGATTACTCGGTTTGATAAAATCAAGACCTTGATTTAATCCATTCGTGAAGAGATTTGATAAAATCTCACAGTTTTTGAATGCAAAAATATGAGATTTTATCAAATCTTCATAAAATCAATTGGAGAACAACCCCTACGTCGGGTCCTCCACTCCTCTTCCCTTTTCCTGAGAGGGGCAAAAAATTCTACTATATTAAATTACACTTTCACATAATTAGGAAAATACTAACCTCTATTTAATAGGTATAGAATAATGTGTAAAAGAGGATCGATATTCGAAAATTATATATTAATATTAATTAAAATATACTATTAACTACATTATTCGTTTAATGTGTATTGAAATTCAAATTCATTTACTCCATCTGCATCCTATTATCCTTCATCATTGAGCGAACGTCAGCGAGACTATAATCATGAGTGTTGTCCCGGAAGGATGGCTCACAGATGACAGACAGAACAATACGAATTACACTACGAAAAAACAACGGTCTTAAAGTGATCTGTCACAATAATTTTCACAAGCCCCCTCTGACTATACCATTTCCCCCTCCCCACGTGAAATCACACCCACTTGTAAGTCCCCGCAGATCTTTCTTAATCTTAATCATCAAACCCATAATTAATCAACACCTGACCCATATCCCCCAACGAAAATACCGTCAACATAATTTAATTCCCTCACAGGCTCACAGTCCTATTAAATATTTAATATGATAACGTGTGCCTATTGGACACACGTTAAAATTGAAAAAGTGTATTAAAATATGTGAAAAATGTATAGGGATATGTAAAAGTGTATTGAAAAGTGAAAAAAGTATATTGGAGTGTGTGTGTTTTTTTGTTTGGTTGTGTGCTTATTCTGTGCCCATTGGGCACACATTAGCAAGACCCTTTTTTTATGGTTTATTGGTTCTTCTCGACGAAACGAATCTAATAAGTATGAAATTATAGTGAAAATTAATTATTTTTTGAATAAAGCCAAAATTAAACCAATAAACCACGTATTTTTGGCTTTATTCAAAACAAATTTAGTTTTGATTATAATTTTATAGTCCTTAGATTCGTCTCGTCAAGAAAAACCAATAAACCATAAAAATTTGATGCAAAACTAACATTTGCAAATTATTTTTAAATAAAGACAAAAATAAAAAGACCAGTTTAAATTTTTTTGCCAAAGGAGGCCTTAATCAACACCGTCACCGTATCTCCAAAATACCGTCAACATAATTTAATTCCCTCATCATAGTACTATAAAATATTAAATAATCAACACTGTCCCCCCATATCTTCTCTCCAAACTACCCTCATCACAATTTAATTCCCTCCATCCTCCCGCACTCCACATAAGGTCGGTTCCGTAATTTCGTGTAAAACCAGTGGCAATAGTCCCAAGAAATAATAATATCTGGATCTACGTTCACAATCTAGCAGTAGAAGGATTAGTACACCAATCTCTCACTAATAATACACCATCACTCTCTTACTACAGACTCTGATCATTCACTCTCACTCTAAATTTCTCTCTCTCTCTCTCTCTCTCTCTAGATTCACACCAGGAGCGCGGCGGCGGCGATCGATAATGGCGGTAATCGGAGCGTTGCAGGTGGCGCACACCACATCGAGCCTCGTCTCCGAAATCGGCACTGCTTCTTATGGGCGGCTATCCTTTGCATCGTCTCAACGAAAGATCACGACGAAATTGGCTTCTACACGGCGTCGTTCTAAGAGCTCTTCGCTCATTGTGAAGGGCGTATCTGATTCGCAGAATTCGCAGACTTGCCTCGATCCTGATGCCAGCAGAGTATGCTGCTCCTAAATTCTCTTTGTGTGTGTTTATATTGGGTGTATGCATGGTTATGTATTGTACATCCATGTTGAACTTACTTTGCGGTTAGGTTAATCGACGGTGGTTGTGTGTGGATGCGGGTTTAGTTAACGTATTGAACGCGCAAAGAACTTGATGACGAATTTAAGTCCGCTGCGGGATTTATAGAAGAATTTTACTGCCGTTAGATTCAAGTAGAGTTATACTGGAGCAGACTCCACCCAAATTTATTGTTGAAATTGGAAATGGTTTCACCGTAATTAGTCTCTGCTATGGACCTGCAATTAGTTTAGATCGAGGATCCGGTCTTTCTTTCTCTCTCTCTACACACACATACACACATATACAAACTAGATGCCCGGGCACCCGCTAATGAATTTTGAGACGTGAAAGTAGAATAGAGGGAAGAAGAAAATTAGGGTGACAGTTTTTTTTTTTAAAGGCTTTTCAAGGGGGTAATTTTGAAGGAAAAAGTGTGAGTCAGCCTCATAACTTACGTTCGCACCAGAAAGGTGTTCCCTTTATAGCAGTAAGACATGAAATAGTTTTCCTATTATAACGAAGATCGGGAACTTATTTACCACATGTTATTGCGGAAGAGGCTTATTCTTTCTTATCTGTGATAGAGTCTTTAGTTTGTGCAATGGAACATTGCATGATTAGGCAGTAAATGTCATCTCTTGCGCCTACCAGGACGGATTTGCTTTAGACATACCTGCTACCGGAAACCGAAGCACCTATGCTTGCTGCCTTAACTCCACCGTAGGAAATAACCTTACTCGCAGAAGTACTAGAGTTATACAGGGAATGTTACCGGTACATGAATACGGAAATCGTGTTTCACTACTGAAAGACTGAAATTACTAAACTCATACTTCAATCGTACTGCAACAGGAAAGATTCCAGATGAGCGTCATAAAGACTACACAGGAGAAATGGCAAATTAACGAAATTGATTCCAGCCTTCCCGTTCACTGGTAGCCATATAACTGAACTGGCCATGCATAGCGTGATTTAGGGCCTTGTTCCAATTCTTGGCTTAAACTCAAAACTGACTTATTGTGCTTTACGAGACAGGTGCTTCTCTCATGGTACATCGACTTGAAAACTGACTTAAGTTAGAAATTGGAATCTTGGTGCTTTGCTTATGGTTCCGCTGTCATGTTTTTTTTTTTTTTTTGCTTTCTAAGAAGGCATAGAAAGAGCTATACGAGGTTGGTTGAAATTCTGCTAGAAGAATATTGTTATGTTTTCTTAATTTTCCTGTGATCGTCTAGCCATCAGATGTAAATCTCGATTGATAGCTATCACGCCATGGAGAAAAAAAAAAAACACTTGGGATCTTACAAAATCAATCTATTCATTTTGATTTTCTTACATGTTTTGGCCAGTATTAATATGTAAGAACCATTGAACATGTCCTGCTTTTAACTGGTTATGGAATGCATTACTTGGTTAGATTTGTGCAATAAATCAAGGGGAACCCCGATGGCGGTCATTATGATGCAAAAGGATGTATTTTCTATGTTATTTGAAATCTGATCATTGTGTACTAGAATGTCCAGGGCATTTTGTTTCCCGATGCCACAGGAAAAGAGCTTATGAAATGTGGACTTTGTTGCTTTCTTTTTGAACTCATGGGGTCGAATTTGATGTCTATGGGTATTCTTAAATACGTGCATAGAGTGAGTTCAAACTGGGAATGGAATGAAATATTGCCTGAACTTTTACAGAGTGTTCTAGGAATTATACTTGGAGGTGGAGCTGGGACTCGCCTTTACCCTCTTACAAAGAAGAGAGCAAAGCCAGCTGTTCCTTTAGGGGCAAATTATCGCCTAATTGACATCCCTGTCAGCAATTGCCTGAACAGCAACATATCAAAGATCTATGTTCTCACACAATTCAATTCTGCATCTCTCAATCGCCACCTTTCACGGGCATACGCAACTAATCTGGGTGGCTACAAGAATGAAGGGTTTGTTGAAGTTCTTGCTGCTCAGCAAAGTCCAGAGAACCCCAACTGGTTTCAGGTAGTTTACATTCCAAACTCCAAACATTCTAGTCTTTCACACGTGCGTCATCTTTAGTTACCGCTGGAGTAGTTTCAATTGCTCCATTCGAATATATCCCGGAGTTTTGAGTATCTCAACCAAGTTTTACTTTCCACCTACACGAGGTCCATGCCTAATCAAGGAGTGTTGTACCTTTCATTTGTGAATGACATCCACCAAACATGAGGTTTTCCATTGGACATATAATTCTTTCATCCTTTCTATGTGAGGTTTTTCATTTAAAATAATATACTTTGCATCAGTATTAATAGCAAGTACTGTATCATCACCTGGCACTGATCTTCTAATGCCTTGCTTTTCCTATTCGATGGAGTTGCGTGACATTTGTCGTGGTTTCTATCTTATTGCTTCTTAGGGTACAGCTGATGCTGTGCGACAATATTTGTGGTTGTTTGAGGAGCACAATGTTCTTGAATTCTTGGTTCTTGCTGGGGACCATTTGTACCGTATGGATTATGAGCGGTTTATTCAAGCCCATAGAGAGACAGATGCTGATATCACCGTAGCTGCTCTGCCAATGGACGAAAAACGTGCCACTGCATTTGGTCTTATGAAGATTGATGAAGAAGGACGTATTATTGAGTTTGCGGAGAAGCCAAAAGGGGAGCAGTTGAAAGCTATGAAGGTGTTACAAGTTTTGAGACTACAATTATAAGACTGATAAATGATCCCTAGTTATGATTGATTTTCTCCATTTGCTGTGGTTTAGGTTGATACAACCATTTTAGGTCTTGATGATGAGAGAGCCAAAGAGATGCCTTATATTGCCAGCATGGGTATATATGTCGTGAGCAAAGATGTCATGATGAACCTGCTTCGCGAGAAGTTTCCTGGAGCCAATGATTTTGGAAGTGAAGTTATTCCTGGTGCAACTTCCATTGGGATGAGAGTATGTGTTTTCCCCTATATTCTCATTTCTTCAATGGTCCTCTCCTTGTCTCACCAAAATCATAAATGATATGATGCATGTTCTTATGTATACTGAAGTCATCCAAGAGTAAATTAGAACTAATTCAGAGCCTATATTGGGGGTAAGATTACCCATAATTGGCTCACTTGCTGCACTATTATGCTACCGTAGTGAGTGGTCTGGGTGTCTGATACTCTGCAATCTCAAAGCTAATTGGAGTGTCCTGAATCCTGATTCATACAGTGCAGATCATTGTATCAGTATATGTGACCCTGGGCTTTACCATAGGTGGTTATTTTTAAAATCGGTAGTCCGCTGACGTCAACCTTGGCAATTTAGTGGACTGAAAAATAGTACCGTAGCAATTGAGACCACACCAGTTTTCGTGGAATTCCAGCCTTAAAACCTCAAGTATAGTTTCTACTTCATGCCTACAGGTGCAAGCTTACTTGTATGATGGATACTGGGAAGACATTGGTACCATTGAAGCCTTTTATAACGCCAATTTAGGGATCACCAAAAAGCCAGTACCAGATTTTAGGTACTCCTTCGACCCTTTGTAACATTTGGGATTTTTCTTCCCCGTTTAATGTTCTGTAATACTTGTGCTGCGATTCTTGTATGACAACTTTGACTTGGTATTTGCCTTATGCTGCAGCTTCTATGATCGATCAGCTCCAATTTACACCCAGCCTCGTTATTTGCCTCCTTCCAAGATGCTTGATGCCGATGTCACTGATAGTGTTATTGGTGAAGGTTGTGTAATTAAGGTAAGTTGGTTAAGTTCTTGTTTGTTGATAGGGTCGATCATATGTTTAGGTCCCACAAGGGAAGATTTATGCATGTACATAATGTAGTTTTGCAAGTAAAGGAAGGTTTATGTCCACAAAATTCTTACGCAACTAATGTTAGGTTTATCCTTATGACTCATCGACAATGACACATTAACTGATTTGAGGGTTATGCAACTGATGTTAGGTTTACGTTTTCACCAATATGCCGCAACGATTATTGGCATAGAGACGTTCCTCTGGTCAAGTCTACGCTTTGATTGCCATAGTTACTCAGTAGTCACTAGTCAGTGCAAGTAGGAAGGTGCTGTGTAGGTTGAATAAGGAGAGTATCTCACTGATAACTGACCCACTTTACCTCACCCTCATTGTCGTTATTGTTACCATCTTTCTTTCCCTTACCTCTCTTCTCCTAGCAAGCATGCTTTGAATAATACATTTCCCACACTCATCGGAAATTGCAACGTGGGACGTGTTACAACTTCAAATTGTTCAAAAAGGGAACACTTTGCCCGTTTTATGCCTTTCAAGTTTTGCGCAACAAATGTAAATAAGCATACCCTGCTGGGCTACCTCCCAGGGAAGATGGAAACCGGGTGTCATGTAATTTTACCTTCTGTGTAATGTATAGATCCTTGACTGTGATAGTGAATTAAGTATTTGCAATGACTAAGATAACACTTTGTTCCCTGCACAGAACTGTAAGATTCACCATTCTGTGGTTGGGCTTCGATCTTGCATCTCAGAGGGAGCAATCATAGAAGATACCTTGTTGATGGGAGCAGATTATTATGAGGTAATAACAGACAACGTTCTGTTACAGTTGTGCTATGCTTCACAGATTATTAACCATGGATTAATTGGCCCGAGTAGTGATTATATATATTTGATTCTGTCATGTTGGTTCCAGACGGATGCTGACAGAAGATTTCTGGCTGCAAAGGGAAGTGTTCCAATTGGTATTGGCAAGAACTCTCACATCAAAAGAGCAATTATTGACAAGAATGCTCGGATCGGAGACAATGTGAAGGTATTTATGTTTATTGCTTGACTTAACAGAACTTCTCCTGATAACGTCAATTTTGCTACATAAAGTAGATTTTTTTTTTCTATTTCGACATTGGAAGAATCCACTTGAACCTTCAACCTCCACATGGAGAGATTGGGGCAATGCCACTTTGGTTACAAAGTCCTTGCCACAAAAAGTAGATTGAATCAGTAATGGTTTGATAAAGTCTGCCAAAAGAGTCGAGTTTACCAACTGACATATGCTAATTCCCAAGGATTCACATGTATCAGTTTGAGGCATCTTAACGCAAAAAGAAGAGGTGCAATTTTTCAGAATTTCTCACATATTTCCCGTATGTGCTGCGATGCTCACGGAATTAGAGAAACCATGTTAAGTAGGTCTGGATGAGTGGATTAGGAGAAAGATATGCATTGCATGACATGCGTGCAAGTTTTGTGCCCTGATTAAAGATATCATATCTCATTTGTCACTCAAAACTCTTTTATGCACTGGAAGGCTGAAGCTCTAATGAGGATCTTTGTAATTCCAGATCATTAACAGCGACAATGTTCAAGAAGCGGCCCGGGAAACAGATGGATACTTCATAAAGAGTGGGATCGTTACAGTAATCAAAGACGCCTTGATTCCGAGTGGAACTGTCATCTAGAGACTTTCCCAAACAGTTCTGTTGCAACACTACAACTTCCACGGTCCACACCTTACAGATAAGGCTCCAGACTTATCTCTCATTCGAGGGGCGACCCCATAAGGTCTGCCCGTATCATCTCTCTTGTTGCGGCCATGCAGAGGGAGTCCTTTCCTCTACCTTTGGGCTGGACAAGAGAGACAACCCAGCATCGTCACTGATACATTCGATGTATATTATGACTTTACTGAGGCATTCTATAAAAGGTCTTTTCAATAAAGTTTCATTTATAAAAATGTCTTTCCTGGCCCGTAATAATTGCACCAAAATTGGTTTGCAGTGTTATGTTCCCTTTGTTATATGCTGAAGATCTAGAGTTATGTGGAATGCCGTTTTAGCCTTTAGCAAATTTTCTACACATCACTACGGGAATGTGACTGTTGTTATTGTGCCCACAAAACAGGCATTGAGGGCAAAAATGTGATTTGAACTGTTCACTATGTAGAGCATGACGTGTAGAATTTGTTAGAAATCAAGTCGATCAGATATTGATAACTCAGTGAAGGAATCACATTTGGACACTGTATAATTTTTTGAACATTTATAACTGTCCAAAAATGGTTTGTCCACTGAGTTACCAATATTTGATTAACTTAATTATTTGCAGGTTTGTTCTACGCGTCAAGCTTCACAAAAGTGAACGGTTCAGATCATATTATTTTGGCTCGGGACGATGCACGTTTTGGCCTCACTGTAGGCCCCCCCATTCGCATCACAACTATGCGCAATTTGGAACAAGAGGAAAGCCTTGAATACAACACACCGTACAGCATCAAGAAAACCTACCTGGCTTTAAAACAATGACCATACAAACAAAGCTATACACAGCGAATTGAAAAATAAAACGCAGGCTAAATCATTACGCAGCTGGGGAATGAAAAACACACAGTGGGGGAACACGCTAAACACGCTGTGCTATAAGGCCTCTAGAAGAGCTTATATCGTTAGTTTAGTGATGCCATAGTTTGTTATGCTATAAAAGAAGTTTAATGAAGATTCTCCTATACTAAACATATAGTCATAGAAAATAAATACCTCACAGACTGACTATCGAGTAAGAATTCAAGTTCATGGAATAATTTGTTGAAGAGAAAACGGTGCCCCAAGACCATGCCCATGCAATTATTGGTTGACGAGAGCAGGGCCAGCCCACAGCGTTTGGGTGCCCTAGGCCCAATCGATACATAGTGTCCCAATACATTTTTATAACTAAACAACAATAGTAGAATAATTTGTCTATCAAAACACAGAATTTCACTATGTTTTTGGTTAGCCCTTCAAATTCATTTTTAAGAACATCTTTTACACTACAAATTTACTACTTTAGAGGTAAATTAATTAAATTTATTTTTAAGAACATATTTTGTACCAAGTGGTTGATGCATCCTCCACCAGGAACCTTTATAGAGTGAAGGAATGCCTCTAGACTTGTGATTCTTATTCCAAACGTTTGCTTCCCCTTGTCTTAGACCAACATCGGTTTTTTACGAAAGAGAGAAATGCTAAGCAACCCTTAAATAGAAGGCCAAACCATCTCTCCTCAGCAATTGCGCTTTTCATTAACCTTGGGCCTCCTGGGAGTTTCTTGGCTTTATAAAAAGACTTGTATTCAAACCTAGTAACAAAATATTTGGGAGTGCTATTAATTTGGGCCTTTTTGGGAGTGCCTTAGGCCCAGGCCTCATAGGCCTTGGGCTTGGGCCGGCCCTGGACGAGAGAACAATGGTTTCAGTGTTTAACCTTGACATCTCTCTCCACCGACCTCAAAGGCACAAAATTGTGAACTAAAATCCTGTTAATTGGTACATAGTAATTACTCCCTCCGTCCCATTTTGTTTGCTCACTACGATTATGCGTGCTTTTTTGAACTCTTGTAGTTTTCAATCTATAATGTATTTTATATGCAAATATGGATCTTATTTGATAGATCTCAATTAATTCTATAAGACAAAATTTTTAAAAACTTTAAAAACATTATAAATAAAAAGATATAAATGTTTGAAAATGACACGGATATTCGTAGTGAGCAAACAAAATGGGACAGAGGTAATCAAGTACGAGAAATAGTCAGTCCTTTATTATCTCTCTCTTTTCATCTCTCTTTTTATTTGATTTCTCTTTTAGAATATGACTATTTCTTCATAGTGACGCCTTATATCAAGGTTCAGTCCCATACTGTACAGGCCGGTATGTATTAGATTTGGTGAAACCGGTACCATGACCGTCAAATACCGTCACGGTATTCCGGGCAGGCAATCTCTGGTGAACAGATTCCGTCCAGCAGGCAGCAGTGTGCAGGGCTGGCCATTTTAGTTTTAGTTGAAAGTATCTGTGGTCCTGAAGCTACTCAAAGTTCCACTCTTTTTCAATGAGAGCAAGTGCATGAAGCTACTTGAGTTCAAGTTTGCATAAACTAACTAAGTTCGAACATTTTCTTAAAAATAATTAAATTTCAAATCAAGCTCGAATAAGCTGCTACTCGGTTTGTTTATGTTACATGAGTATAAAAAATTCAATTGAAAGCTCGTTTGAGACTTATTTTATAGATAAGTTTTTTGTATCTTGTTAGACGCTAAGTTTTCAAATCAAACTTTGATCAACCACCAACTAATTTCAACGGTCACACACACTCAAAAATCACCTTAAACGATGGAAAAGCACAATCAAACAACCACTACCACTCGAAGGAAAGAATTTTGATCCATCCAAGATTCTCTCATAAAGTACGATGGGTCCCTCCAAGATTCTCTCATAAAGTACACAAGTTTAAGAAATTGGAGGAGAATTACAAAAATCCTCTCAATATGTCCCATTCACTCTCCATTTGGGAGTTTTGGAGATGGGTAGGAGATACTCTTACTTATGAATCTCTTAACAATGGGACGCCTTGTAATACTCTCACAATACATTAAAAAAAAAAAAAGGCTCAAAAGCAAATAAGCAAAAAAAAAAAAAAAAAAAGCAATAGTGGAACAGGGAGGCCTACATGGTAATTTACATCATTGGGAAAGACAAATTCTATTCACAATCCAGTTTTTGCTAAATGCCTCCCACTAAAAACCATAGATTTCTAAAAAAAATCCATAAATTACTAAATGCCCCCCAACAATATTCCAAACTTTCCCAACTTACCCCTCATTTCCCTCCACACTAGTCCACAGCACCACAACCTCACCCCTCCTCCCACCACCACTGACCTCCATAACCACCGCCGCCACTGAAATTTCTTCTCTCCCTCTTCTCTTCTGCGTCCACCACTTCGCACCACCACCACCACCACCACCACCGCACCAAAATCACCATAACCACCACCGCACCACCCCTCCTCTCGCCAACAAAAACCCTAAGTTAAACAAACCCCCAAAAGTCCCATTGGGAGGGATTCGAATTTGATCTGTGAGGAAATAATTGGGCGAATCGAGCGAAACCTACAGGGAATCAACAGAAGGTCAAGGTAACAACAAAGGAGAAAAACCCGAGCTCTTTGGAGTTTTTGGGGGAACTCCAGAAAATCCACCACCGCCCATGTTTTGAGTTTTTCAGACTTTGCTGCAATTAACCCCAATAAATTCTCAACTTTTTTTTTTGAATATCCAAATTAAACTACATACTTTACTTCGGATTTTAGAATCAGATTGGTTGGTTATGGTTCGGATATTAGTAATTGAGATACCCATTCAAATTCTAAAATCCGAACTGCCATTACCCAATCGGATTCTAACATTTGAATTACCGGTACTTATACCGATTCTAAAATCCGAACTAGTAGAACCCATTGGAACTGGATATCCAAAGTCGTCGGGGAGAGAGACGGCGGGCAAAAGTAGTTGGGTTCTGGCTCTAACACTTTTCGAGAGTCCCCGATCGGTCGTGAAGAACACGTTGAGGCGGTGGTTATGGGTGACAATGCAGCGACAGGATTTCAGTGGTGGTGGTGGCGGCTATGGAGGTGAGTGGTGGCGGTGGGCAAAACTAGAGGTCACGCATGCAATAATATATGATAGAAAATAAAGGGCAAAGGGAAGAGAGAAAGCGAACACAAAGATTTATCGTGGTTCGGTCCGCAACTTCACGGCCTAGTCCACTCCCCAAGTGTCCAACTCGGAATTTGCTGCACTGTCTCCAATAGTAACACTTTCTAGCTTCGCGGGTGCTAGAGAAACCGTTACAACGAGCAATATCCCCAATGCTCCAACTATTTTTGACTCCGGTGTTAGTCACACCTAACCCAAC
>JAXBDA010002702.1:0-40227 GCA_036023075.1 Gaultheria prostrata | reverse complement strand
TTTGTGAAGATTAAATTTAGAGGGAATGATATGATAATATAAAATTTCCTTCTTGAAATCTTAATTACTCCGTATAATTAATCTAAATCGTGATGAGTAGTCTTTTGAGAAAAAAAAAAGAAGAAAGGAAAAACAGAAAAGAAATTAGAAGATTTAATTGAAAGAAAGTTGGACGAAAAAAAGAAGGGATGAAATATGAGATGTGTAGAGACTAGAGAGTGATTAAAAAATGTTCTTTCATATTTTATTTTTCTCGACGATAAGTATATGGTATGAAACATTTTTTCTTTTATAAAGAATATTAAAAAAATAAAAGAGAAAAAGAATATGAAGAAAAAGACATAAATAAATGAATTAAATTAATAAGATAAAAGAATTACAAATTAAATAAACAAGGAATTTATTTAAATAAATAATATTAAATAAATTAAAGAGAAAAAAGATATAAAGAATATTAAAAAATAATAGAGAAAAAGGATATAAAGAAAATAGATAAATAAATGAATTAAATTAGTAATATAAAAGAATTAAAAAATTAAGTAAAAAAGGAATTTAGTTAAATGAAATAATAAAGAAATAAATTTTACATTAATTAAAGAGGGGGGCATTCTTGGGGAAATAATTAAAGAGGGGGTATTTTTGGAAAAACATGTGGGGCCAGTGGAGGGGTGTGTGTCAGGGGGGGTGTGAGGATCAATTTACTTTTGGGGGCGCTCTCTATACCTTTCATTGGTTTTTACACACCAAGATCTACTGAAGCGCTGGCTTTTCGTGAAGCTCTAGTTTTTTTTTTTTTTTTGATCGGCGAAAGAAATATATATATTTAGATTGATAGAAAACTTTCAAAGATTATCATTGAAGGTGATTCCACAAAAGATGTTCAGGAACTCACTCAAGAGAGGAAGTTGTTTTCGGATTGTAGCTCTATTATTTCTGACTGTTTAGAGCTTGTTTCTTCCTTTTCCTCTTGTAACTTTGTCCATGTTAAACGTTCTTGCAATAGGGTAGCTCATTCGTTGGCTAGAAATTCCCTATAAGGTGCTCGCTTGGAAATCTGGGGTCCTATCCCTCAATGACTTACCAACCTTGCCTTGGATGATATTCGGTCTTCGGACCTTATCTCTATTTAAATAAAATCCATCCTCTTTCCATGAAAAAAAGAAAAAGAAAGGGACAATGTTATCATCCTGCATTTTTAACCATATCATTAAAAGAAACATTTCCATATATATGTATATGTGCACTTAAATATTAGTTCTCCCAACCTCCCTAACTTATGTTATCATCCGTCCATTTTCTCGACATATGTTTTTATTCCTAAAATTTAAATAAATCCATTTATGCCCTTTGTTGTGTACATATACATTGAGTTTTGGGACTAAATCGAATATACTACATAGGTGCCACAAAAAAAAAAGGAGGTCCTATGCTGTAATTAATGGATTTTGGCTGTGAAGTAAATCCCACAATTTATACTTACCTGTTACCATCCAATTTAAAGCTGTGGAATCTGTATCGCTCCAATTCTTCTCCCGAACGCCGTCCCAAATCTTCACTATCGCCATCTCAAACCGCCAACAACCACCACCATAGCTGATTGTCGCCTCCATCTCCGTGGTAAATATCGATCCCGTTGACTTGCTTTATTTTCTGGAAAATTACTAATCGGATACATCGGCGGTTGATAATGCCCACGATTTCGTAATTTTTTTCGTTTGAATTTTTTTTTTTTGTTTCAATCAGCTCATGGTCAAAATAGCACTTATCCGAATTAGATGCAAAAAAAAAAAGGACTATTTGGATTATACCATAACAGCTGGTTTAAAACTTTGTTCATTATGACTAATCTGTGTAAAAAGGATTTATAAACATCCTCAAGGAAGATTTGAGTGATTGCACAAGACTATTTGGATTATACCATAATCCAGTTTTTTTTTTTCCGCTACCGTGTTACTTTTCCGCTGGGTGCTGAAAAGTGGTGGCCGCGTTGGAGTATTGAGGGATTAGAGAATAATTTTTTGAGAAATCATTCTGTATTTAATTGAGGTTTTAGACTCCTCATTTGTTTTAAGTATTTTAGGCCTATTGTTGTATTTTGGAGGCCTGTATTTGGAAGGAAATAGGGCTTGAGAAACTTTGTAGAAATTCATTATATTTATGGAGCTTTTATTGAAAAAATTTGGGTCGTTACACGATAAGAATTTAGATTTGCGTGGAATGATTTGGTTTTCCAAAATAGGTTGAATGTTACCGCCACAATTTTCCCGAATCCAAAATTTGTTGTTATGTTTTAAAATCCCGCAATATACCATAGTACATTCCATATGTACACCATCAAATGGGTAATGTACCAATTGCCAGACTGTAAAATATATGTACCTCATGTGTTATGTGAACATGGTTAGTTTTGAGTTATGTTATGGTTTATTGATACATAAAGATGGTATTTTGTTCAAAACCTTAGAGCATCTACATTTGGTGATAGTTAAAAATATTTGTTATGTGATAAAAAGTGTTAGATAGTGAATAAAAAAGTGGTCCATTCAATATTGTTAGTCTTTTAGGTGTTTGTTAAGTGGTAAAAGTGGGACCCCAATATCACTCTTCTCTCCTGTCTCTCTCTCCTCTTCTCTCCCTTTCTTTTCTCTCTCTTCTACTCTTTCGGCCGCTTCAGATGAAAAAAGTGGTCCAAAAGCTGCCGCTTCACTCTCTCTCTCTCTTCTCCCCCTCTCTCTGTTTCTCTCTTTCTCCTTTCATGCACTCTGCAGCTGGGGCACTCTTAGCCTCCGACACAAACAAGCACCTCTTAACCCGGTCAAATGGAGCGGAAAAATGGCACCTTTTCGTTGTTTTCTGATCGAGTCAGAAAAATGGGACTCTAAAATGGGTCTAAATAACTCAAATGTCGATGTTCTTATATTGGGGTATCCTTGTTGTGTCAGGTTATCCTGATGTTGAAAAAGACGATTTTTCAGTTGAAACCGAAGGTTAAAAAAGTGAAAGGAAAGAAAGAAGTACCGGCCGATTACACCTAAGACTATGCCGGTGGAAGAATACAGTGACAATGATGTCAAATTTGACGTGATACCATATACGTCTAGTCTTGGTAGAAATTTTATCATACTTGTTGTTCGTATCAAATTCCATAATTTACATGCCGTAGACTTGATGTCCTAAATTAGCTTGATGAAATTTTTTATGTTTTCCGTTAAAAAAAATATGTTTGTATATATTTATGGCTAATACACGTATGTAACAGGAATCAGAACTCCATTTCCATTTAAACATGGTGGATAAATTATGAGTGATACAATGCCCAAATTATGGGGAAAAAAAAAGTGCAGACCAATATGGTAAAAGTGAGAAGAACCATGATAAAAATGGCTAACGTGACCCATTACCAGATAATGATGGTATATTTCAAATGTGTACCATTAAATATGGTATTTACAAAAAAGAAAATATATCCATATCCAAAATAATAGAGATCAGGAGCTAGTAATCATGATAAAAATCAAGCATAACATATAAACTACGGTAAATTTGGTAAGAATAGCAATCATGATAAGATATCCTATAATGATTTTGAAAAAATTCAAAATTTTCCCTTTTCCATTGGAAGGAATGTTAATATTCAAAACCAACGGTTTCAGGTAATTACATTCCACTTAATTAGGAAAACTTGTATATCATTGTGTTCGAGTTCTTAAGATTTTTAGTCGTTACTCTTAATGTCGTATTACTTGCTTAATTATGGAAAATGACTAAGTTGTTTAAAATTGGTAGTCATATTCACCCATCTACAACTTGTAGTTTTTTTTTTTTTTTGGTGGGGGGGGAGGGGGGGCAAAACTTGTAGGGATTTACAGTATTTCACATAGACTACAAGTACAAATACATAATTAAACTGGCTGGCCATTGATTTGGAAAGTTTAAATTAAACGCATGAAATAGTAAGAAATTGAATAAAAAGATAGCTCAAGTGAATTATTGGTTTTTTTGTCTTTTACTTTTTTGGTACATAAAAAAAGAAGAAGTAAAAGACAAAAAAAAAACCAATAACGATTTATAAGATAGGTCATTCTCTTTACAATACATTAATTAAAAAAACCCAAAAATAAAAAAGCATGGAACAGGCATTACCATCATGTAAATAACAGAGTAGGGAGAAAACAAATGCATTTATCTCACCTTATTTTCTCCCTTTTACCTCTTTCTTACAAAAAAAATTTTATTCACCCTCACCAAAAGAGGGTGAACAAAACCATCAGCCTGATTGGTTAAAATAGTGCGGGGTCCATGGAAACAATAAACTTTTTAGTATGCATGATATCACTTTGTAATGGGACCCACACCATTTTTTATGGACTCCACACCATTTCAACCAATCAGGATGAGGATTTTGTTCACCCTCTTTTGGTGAGGGTGAACAATTTTTTTTTTCCCTTTCTTACCAGGGGCAGATGTACAGTGGGGCTGGGTGGGGCTTGGCCCCACCGCACTTTTGAAAAATTTAAAAAAAAAATTTAAGGTCAGCTCAGTTATTCAACTTAGGGGGGTGGGTGGGAGCCCCATTTTCAACATTTCATTTTCAAATCGCATTTTGTCTGATAGTTTACAAGTAGTGAATTATTTTTGTAATATTTCTGTAGCTGGCATATCTATTAGAAGCATTGTTATGAAAATTTTAGGCTTGGTTTTTGTGTTTGATTTTGTAAGTGCAACCAAGACCACTCGGCAAGATGTGAGAAATGCTCATAATCTAGCTCGGATTTGTCTTTGTATTAGATTAATTATGGTTATGGTTTTTTGGTTCAAAAAAAGAAAAACTGATCTATTGTTTACTCTTTTTTCAAGAGAATGAAGTCTTCGAAATGATCAACAGGAAAATTATTTTCGAGATTTGAAAACACACCGAATTGCATTTTGATACATTGTTAAGCTACTTTTATTCTATTTTGTTAGATGATCCATCTTGAAAAGTATATTTTGGCTTTTGGAATGCAATGATGTTGATAATTGTTGTTTTTCTTTTACTTATTTATTGAGAAAGGAATAAGAAGATATTTGATGTTAAAATTTTTTTCCTTGAAACAGTGGCAGAGCTAGGATTTTGGATCCTAGCTCCGCCACTGTTTCTTACTCGACTTTAGGCTTTTTGGGTGAAGAGATAGAAATATATTAATCAAAACCATCGGCCCAAAACCAGTAAACAATACAACTAAAAACAAAACCACCGGCCCAAAACCAGTAAACAATACAACTAAAAACAAAACCACCGGCCCTCAAAACCATTAGCCAAAACCACCTATAAAACCAACAAAAAAAAGTGCAAAAAAGAAAAACGCTGGAGCAAATTGCTGAAGCTGTCACCCACCTCCGCCACCACAAGTTGTTGTCAGGAGTCCAGATCTGGAAACTCCAGATCCAGCTCTCCTCTAGTCCAAAAATCGTGTGTGGTCGTCCATACCGAACAGAGAGGATCGTCTGCCACGGGGAGTCTTCAAACGTCAAAGAAACGCAGCCATAGAAAAGATCGGGGAGATCGGAACGACGGGTGGAAGGGGTGCGGAGGGGGAGCTTTGTTTACAACTTTGGGTTTGTTTCCTATTTGGAAGTGCCATGAAAATTAAGTTTAACTCATTGTTAAAATAACTTTTGTTTCCTACTACGTATTAGCTAAAAAACTAAGTTTCTAAAAGTTGATTTTTTTTTATACGTACTCTTTTTATGTGAAAAGCAAATTGTTTCACAATCTTTCTTCTAGCAAATGAGAATCGTGGTGAATATGACTACAAGTTTTGCCAAAAAAAAAAGTTTGTCAGATTAAAATGAAGAAAATGAGAGGGAACAGGCAATTCAACCTCGGGGAAAGAGATGGAAAAGAGGTGAAAATAATGAAGAAAATGAGAGGGAAAATTGGAGCGAAATTGGGAGAAAAAGTTGAGTCAGAATTTTCCCTACTCTTTTTAAGAACCAAACAAAGGGAAAAAACTTTAGTAAAATTTTCACTTCCTTTATGACGGCTGAGTAAATCAAAACCCAAAGAGAAGTAGGCGATTGTTTTCTGTTCAGATCATCTCACTAGTTTTCTATTCGTTGTTATTCGAGAAAATCTTGGAACGGAGAGGAACTTAAAGTAGTGATCTTTTTTCGACTTCTTGTATTTTTGGAAACTCGATTTTTCTTTTTTTTGGGTTTTTCATTCTTTGTTCCCGTTGTGATAATTTCGTTTTGTTTGTGATTTTCATGAGTTAGATTGCTGCTGTTGTTGTGCAAAGATGAAGCGCTCACGAGATAATCTTCATGCTTACTCTCAATCTAAGCGCCCTTTTGGCTCTTCTCTTCCAGAATCGTATGCTCTCTCTCTCTCTCTCTCTCTCTCTCTCTCTCTCTCTCTGTATGAATGTATATGCTTATCTCATGTGTAATGGGTTTAATGATTGTGATTTATATCTCATGTATCTCTCTTTTTACGATCTTTTGATGATAGAGGTTTTATTGGCTTGGTTTTGGCAGTATAGGAATCATGCAAGTTGAATTTATTATGAAATTTGCTGGTTTTGGCTTTAGAGATGAGGCTATTGTCTTGTTGATCTGTCTATTTCGTGTTAGGCTATTATGTTTGTATTGCGCATTTTAGTGTTAAGCTGTTATTTTTATGTTTGAGTTAGAATTGAATTTTTCCGACTCTAGAGATGGGCATAAGAATCGGCAAATAGACATCCAGATACGAACAAGAAGGACTAACAAAGATTCCGCGTGTTGTGTTGATTGCTTCTTGAAAACTTTAGCATGCAAAGGCACAGGGCTTGTTTTTTGCTCACAGATGTTCTTTCTTACTAAGTTCCATATCTAAAGGTTGGCACAAGAATCAGCAATTAGATACCCGAACGCGAAGATGATGACTAACATAAGTTCCGCTTTTCGTTTGATTGAGTTTCAGAAACCTTAATCTGCAAAGGCACAGGCTTTATTTGTTTACTCACTGATGTTAGTTCTTATTATGATATGTTTTTGTTTTTTTCTTTGGTCATGAAGATATGGACAATCCCAGATTCCTGGTGGAGGACGAGTAAATGGAGGAGGGGTAGATAAACAGAAACTAGCAAACAATGTTGCCGTATCCTACATCAAGGAAGTTAAGGACACATTTCAACATCAAAGGGACAAATATGACATGTTTCTTGAAGTCATGAAAGATTTTAGGGCCCAAAGGTATAAGTTTTCTCTTTGTGGGTTTATCCTGTGGCAAATGGATCAGGTGAAATATTGGACCAAAATCATCTCATGAGGTTGTCTCTTGCAGAGTCGACACTGATGGTGTCATAGCAAGAGTAAAAGAATTATTCTTAGGCCACAACAAGCTAATACTTGGATTCAACACCTTTTTGCCAAAGGGTTGTGAAATTAAGCTCGTAGAAGAGCAAGAGGCCCCTGATCAAAAACTAAAAGTAGAGCAAGAGGCCCCACTGAAGAGAACCGTTGACGAATCCATAAGTTTTGTGAACAAGATAAAGGTGATTTTTTTTATTTTTAAATTTTTTATGGGAGCTGTTGATTTTAACTTATGGGGGTCTAACAGATGGACTTTTCCCTGCAGAAACGTTTCCAAAACAATGATCATGTATATAAATCATTTCTGGATATCTTGCATATGTACAGAAAGAAACACAAGGGCGTTACTGAGGTCTACGATGAGGTAAAAATAGTGCCATTATTTCTAAGTCTGGTGACATGATGTGTCTGTATTCGACCATCTGTAGTTGTTGTTGTTGCTTTTCTCTTACAGATGTTTGGAATCTTAGAGATTGTATCCTTGATTTGTAGGTAGTCGCCCTTTTTATTGACCACCCAGATTTGATTGAGGAATTCAAAAGTTTTTTACCTGATACTTCAGCTACGGCAGCAACACCACATGTTCCATTTGTCCCACATTCTTTTCATCAGGGACCAAAGGACAAGGTAAATCCTCTCTTTGTCTTGCTTTCTGCCCTTTGTTTTCTCCCCTTATGTTTGTGTATGCTTATGTTTTTTATCTACTAAGACCTTTTTCTTTTAGCAACGTCGGTGGGACAAGATTCTTGCTCCGCACACACATTGTGATTCAAGTTTTGAGTGCAATAACATGGATGAAGATAAAACAATGATTGAAATGCAAAATGATCAGAGGAAGCATGCTGAAAAAGATAACATGGAGGGACGGAGTAGTGAACAAGATTACAGAGAACGAAAATCTGACCTGAAGGTTGAGAACTTTGGAGTTAATCCGGTTTTGGCGTCTGATGATAAACATGCCATGAGAAGTGAGTTGATGATGTCTTCAGAAATTTATTTGGTTTCTTTTTATGCTCTCTTTGATTCCTGCGTTCTTGTTGTAGTAGAAGTTGTGATTTATTGTATGTGCTGATGCAAAAAACTCACTACGCTATTACTCTATCGGGATTTATTGTTTTCATGAAGGTTCACATCTTCCTGTATTGCATAAACTTTTGCTGAGGATGTTCCCGATTGCCACAAAAGACTACATGCTCTCTGCCTGTCTCTTTTCCCCTTCTCTGTGCTCTTCTCCTGAACTCTGATCTCCCCATGTTGCCTTTGTTTGATGTCTTTGCAGTATCTGCTTATGCTTCATTTTATCTACGTATTTAGAAGTTGAATATATCAATGTTTACTTGGATTCTGCCATGTGCTGTATAGCGTTGTCATTTTCGGTTTTATTTCCTTTATAAAAAAATTTAATGCACAATGTATTCCAGCGAAGTACAAGCGAGAGTTCATGTTCTGTGAGAAAGTGAAGGATAGATTGCACTGTTCAGAAGATTACCAGACGTTTTTGAAGTGTCTTCTAAATTACAGCTTGGACATTATCTCAAGAAAGGACTTACAAGGTTTGGTATGTGTCCATCAATTCTTTCCATTCTGGTGGCAATTGTAATCCCCCCATGGGCAAACGGGGTGCATGATTGATTTCCCTGTGCTGCCGGTCAATCATTTGGCTCAAAAAATTTCTTGGGGGGATTTTCTCAAACAGTGAAGCACTGTTGGGAATGGTTGGAATTCTAGATCCTATTTGGTTGATTTAGGTTATTCTGGAACTTGGATGATTTCAGGTTGGTGATTTGCTTGGAAAATATCCCGATCTTATGAATGGCTTCAGTGCATTTTTGGAGCATTGTGAGAATATAGGTAACTCATGAAATTTTATCATTGCTTAACTTGTTCTATCTGAATATCTAAGTGTTGTTTCTGATTGATTCCTCTTTTTGCAGACGAATTCCTTGCTGGTGTTATGAATAAAAGTATGTACCATCGTCTTTTCCGCACTACCTTTTTGAATTGATAGTTGTGCACGGGTTAGAATTATTCATGAACATTTTTTACTGCACAGTTTAAGCAAGTTGAATAGGATACTTAAAGTTTTCCTACTTGTTACAAAATGTTTGAAGTAGCTTTCCTCTCCATAGCAGAACCTTTGTGGAGTGAAGGGCATGCATCCAAATCTGTGAATGTAGAGGGGAAAGACAAGGAGCACAGGCATGAGACAGATGGCGCGAAAGAAAAGGACAGATATAAGGAGAAGTACATGGGAAAATCCATTCAAGAGCTTGACCTTGCTGGTTGTCAATGTTGCACTCCTAGCTATCGGCTTCTGCCTGAGGACGTATGTTTTTATACTTTCATGATTTTGTCTAGTTTGGATGCATATCAATAATTTTGGTATTAACTGTGAACTGGTGCTTGACACTAAGCAGTACCCAATACCTTCGGCAAGTGAGAGACCAGATTTTGGTGCTCAAGTGTTAAATGATAATTGGGTGTCTGTAACTTCGGGCAGTGAAGATTACTCCTTTAAACACATGCGCAGAAACCAGTACGAAGAAAGCCTGTTTAGATGCGAGGATGATAGGTAAAAGCAATTCCAATATTTGTCAATGCTACTTTTTCCATTTTCCATTTTGCAATAGTATTTTACTTTCCAATGTCACTTTACAACTACTTGTTACTGTTTTGCAATAAGAGAAGCAATTTCATGTTCTTGCGGTCAAGAATGATTTTTTCCTTTGAAAAATGCTTTATAGTATTATAACAGCTTTAATGATGTTCATTTCTGTCAAAGTCAGAAGTTCCCCTGTTAGATTAGCGAAGGCTGTGATGAATTGACCTGTGTAATGAGGTAACTATGTCTTTTCGCTTTTGGCGAATATGATGGAGATGTTTGCACTTTCAGGTTTGAGCTAGACATGTTGTTGGAGTCCGTGAGCTCAACAGCTAAGCAAGCAGAGGAATTGTTGGACTGCATTAATGACAATACAATCAGTTCAGAGGGTCCGATCCACGTTGAAGACCATTTTACAGGTTTATAGTTGTATAATCTCTCTACAGTCTACACATGTGTAATCATATCGATTATACCTTGTTTGAGTTTTTTACATGTGTATGTTGGGCTTCCATTTTCTGCTTATAATTTGGTTTTTCTCCCATTTCTTGTAGCTCTTAATCTAAGGTGCATTGAACGTCTGTATGGAGGTCATGGTATTGATGTGATGGATTTGGTACGTATGAACCCATCTGTTGCATTGCCTGTTATATTAACTCGCCTGAAGCAGAAACAAGAGGAGTGGACGAAGTGCCGTTCTGATTTTAACAAGGTTTGGGCTGAAATATATGCAAAGAACCACTACAAATCTCTTAATCATCGAAGCTTCTCCTCTAAGCTACAGGATTCAAAGGACTTGAGCACGAAATGTGAGTTGAAGCTTTTTATCAAGATGAAAGTAGCTGTGAAAAGGGTATCGTTACCTCTGTTAGCACATGAGTCATATTCTTTCTACTAACCCATTTCTTGAGTCTACTTTTCCTAATCGATCGTTCACGGGTCTTTTTTTCGTAAAAATTTCATGTCCTGATTCTATCTTTGATACATAAGTTTATTAGTAGAGTTCATTGGTGCAACCATCTTTCCCCACGACTACATTGAACTTAATTGATGCTATGAGATAGTTCGAGCAAGTTTATTGAGGATTCAGCCATTAATATTCAATAAAGACAGTTCTTGGTGTGACAAAGTTTATGTTTGTGTGTGCTTTTGTTCATGTCCATCTGCTCTTTGTTCTTATATATCCTTTCTATCCTTCTGATGGTCAGCCTTGGTGGCCGAGATCAAAGAAATGAAAGAGAAAACACGGAAAGTGGATGACGTGGTTCTGGCTATAGCTGCTGCAAGCAGGCATCGTGTAATTCCGAACCTTGAGTTTGAATACCGATAGGAGGTTAAGTATGAACATTTAATCTCCCCAATTTATGCTCTATAAGTCCATGATCATGCTACTTGGATATTTATACACATTATTTGCATTTCAGGTGTTGAAAGCCGGTTTTGATGATTTTGAAGCGAAACAACCAATGCTAGAACTTGTGGATGTAAGGTAGGAGAAGCGAGTGAGGCTTAGAGGCAAGACGGGATCTAAAATGGGCACAAGGGCTATGTGATTACACAATGCAACTGGAATTTCACCACCGAACGAGTTTAGCCGACTGCAGCCATTTTCTTTGACCTTTTGGGATCTTGAAAGGCCAACTTCGGACTCGAACATATAAGCCATTTTGGGGTCATTTTAAGTGACACACTTTGCCTAGGAACTAGTGGAGACTCGCTTCAAGGTGAAGAAAGAGGAAAGTGCTAGGAAAGAACAGAAGAACAAGGAGAATTACAAGAAGAATCTTTCATTCTCAAGGAACTAGAAGTTCTCCTTCCGAATGGCCGGCTAAACTCCTAATCTAGGGTTAGATGACTGTTTCTTTTCAAGTAGTTTGAATTTTGTTCGTATTCAAAGACTTATTTATTTGGATATTGGGTTTTATGCTTAAGGATAGTTTGAATTTCATTGAATTGGCTCTAATGCTTCCTATCAATCTTTTGTGTTTGTATTCTAGACTTCAAACATTTGCATACATTGTTTGTTATTGATTTACAGATTTGATTGAGATAGGTTATGCTCTATAAGACAAGGCGTGCTATTAGATGAAGCGTATGTAGATACGACCCATGCTAGTAAGACGACTTGTGTGTCATTTAGTTATCTGCGAATATCTTGTATTGATTTGAATGGAACAAAATCAAGCTACGTGGGGAAAACTGGATTCAAAGTCCTAGACCTTTTTCCAATAGTTTTTCAAAACTGCAATTTTCTAGTTTTCTTAGTTTAAAATTTAATACCCAAAACTTAAAACCCGTACTTTATTTGAAGTAAAACTAGTTGAAGCTGATTCAATAACGTGTTCTTGCCCCTGCAGAACGGATACTTTGACTTTTGCCACTATTCTATGTAGTAGTTGTATTGTTCTATTTTAACAGTAATTTTGTTATGGTAATGACACGGTCAAATACTTCGATACTGAATCACCAAACGCATATTGACCCGGATGACCCAATTGGTTGTAAGCCCACCAAAAATAACAGGCCACGTGGAGCTATGTGATGTTCAGTTTGCATCCTCTTTTACATTTTACTAGACCTACAAATCTTGATGGATGAATGTTGTATGAACATTAAACATGCACAAATGGTTGTCGCTCAAATCGAAATGCAAGTTCATGAAAATGTTGGATGCAAACAACATTAGGAGCAAAGCAATTAATTAACGGCTATTGAAAAGTTGATAAGAGATCAACCTAAGGAAAGCGAAATACAGCCCAAGATGCTAAAAACATAAGCACCAAAATCCAAAAGGGATATCCTTTTACTCTGATTTCCAGTAACATAGATAGCTGCAATATATAAGACCCAGCCAAGAGTTTAACCCTTAATAACAGCCATCATAATAGCCTCTCCAAAACTCCTTCATACTTCGATCAATTCTGCTGCTTGGAACTAAAGACAAGTAGACTTCACTATGTCTCACCCAGCAGCCATCAGACTTGAGAACATTGCAAGGAATCAAATAACCTTCTTGGTAGCTGACAGAGCCGGTGGCCACTGTGTTTCGTTGTGCCATGATCAGGAACGAGTACAGACGTATTCATCTGGGTGAAAAGGCAAAAGAATTATGTCAGATGGCAGATCTTCGTGCCATGATCAGGAAAGAGTACAGCGTTTTCACCGATTCTCGACTGCTTTGCAATAGATGCTTATTGAGAAAAGTATATTGTCTTTACTTGTCCCTTGTTTTATTTTGACTTTCTCAAACAAAATACTATATACGTAATTGCAGCACGTAAAATTAACTGAAAACACCATTTCGCTTGTTTCTGTTTTTATTGCCACAGAGAGGAGTGAATTGTACGGCTCTCAAATGGAAGCGGTCTTCCTGTATTATGTTCACAATATATGAGATGAATCCTCATGTGGAAATTGTTGATAATACACAGCATTTCTTCGGCCCATGTAATGCTTGATTCCAATGCCCGTTGTTGTGCATGGACAATGGGGCACGGAGGCATGCATTATTTTCCCTTCAACTAATCTTCTATATGTGCTAGATCAGATAATAAATAGGGCTAATACATAAGTTGGTTCTACTTCTGAGTCCTTTTCTGCTGGTTTTAGGCTTCCCTTTTCTGATTGATTTTTCTTCGAACCCATTTGAGACAGTGGAGAAAGAAAAGCGGCAGCAGCAGAAACGCAACAGTTGGAAATGTAACAGTTGATTAAACTCATTGCTGTCAACTGGTCACCTTAAATTTCGGCATTCATCTTTTTTACATTCGAAAATTTAGCTTCACCAATTACAAAGCGTAGCATGCCTCAATTTAACTGGGATTCAGAAGAGATTGGAAGATGAACCAACATCTTCACCAGACCGACGAACTGTATTCTGTGCATAACCCAACCCGACAATTACACTATTTCATATTCAACTACTCAAAATAAGAACCCATGTCCAGGAAAAGTTTCGGCAATGAAGCTGCAGAAAACTACAAGTCCTCCCTAAAAATAGCATTAAGCACAAAAGTTATACCCCTATACGCAAGGCATGATCAGGGCAAAAACTTTTCCAGCCCTTCATCGTGTTTTTGTATGAGAATACGGATTTGATCGTTGTGTCATAGTTCAATGACACTGCAAAAGTTGGGGGAAGTGTAGCTTTATCGTTTCTTAAGGGCTACGAGATCTGCCTGTGATACATGATTTATTACAACGAAAAGGAAGAACTGAGAAACTTTATTTGAAAGTTTTTCCACGGACAAAAACAAAAAGTAACAAAGATCCTGTAGAAAAGAAAAATTAACAAAGAAAAAAGAATGTACAACCTCTGGCCTTTTCTTCACTTACAACAAGCCCACAGCACAACTTAAATGCAGTCTGTTCTCCAAGCCTCTCAAGTGATGGCCCAATAACATACACCTGCAATCAAAGAAACATCTTAATTTTGCACTTCCAAATGTTATGAAAATTAGCAATTGCTCGGACAGATGAACGTTATATTATTATATATACTTGATTGATATCAATATCCTGCCAAAAGGTAAAATAGTATATCTTTGTTTTATTTATACACTATAATATTGGACCAATTAGCCTAAAACAATAAGCATCTGTTCAACATAATTCATTCTTTTGCAGATATTATTGGACTGCAGGGTCGGTAAGTCATTCAGGAGTCGTTGCAGAAAATCTTGTGTTAAGTAGGCAACCCTGGTTTTAGGAATTATAACCCTTTGTCTGAAATTCAAGCTGCTACCAATGGTAAGGTTGGTACAGGGAATAATTGCTTGTAATTGATGAACTTCTGGTCTGAATCCTGATTTCATAATGCTTGTTTCCTTTACAAGTAGTGAAGTGGTTTACACATTCTGAACAACAAAAAAAAATAGCATTCTTTTGCCCATCTACATACGAAGGTTCAATATCAACAAAACCAAGAAGAACTTTATGTTTGTTGACTTCTTTGCAACCACGCTTAAAACAACAAGAAAATTAGCAATATTCTGACATGAATGTCCAAGCATGTGTGCTGGAAACTGGTAGTACATGCTGGAAATAAGAACCCAGTAGCTGAAAATGAACTTTAGAGGCTTAAATCACCTCCGTAAATGCTGAAATTGGCTTGCTGGAAGCTGAAGATGTTTTGTTAACGCTGAATATGAATTATCGGCTGCCAAAACTGTTAACTGGTTGCTCGAAAATCAATTTGGAAGCTGAAACGATGCCTTTAAGCGTAGGAAACAAAGTGCTAGATGCTAGAAATTTCTTGTGTTTGTTAAAAATATAAATCTAAGGGCTCAAATATTTAATCATAGTTATTGAAGGTGAATTAGTTGCAATATTTGACTGAAATTGGTGTTTCATTGTTGGAATTGGCTCAGAAAAAAAAAAGTATAGAGCAAATGTTTCCAATTGGTTCAATGGTTAATTTTTTTATGAGTATCTAATGAGTACTCATATGTGTGGATGCATATGCTTTATGCCAGGATTGGAAGCGACGAGGACTACCACGACCTACGTAACAAATTACTTCGTAGTTGGTATATTTGCCAGGCCCTCTGAGGTGGGTGTACTTATTTATTATTGTAGAAGGTTTTGATATTGTGTTGCGCTGTTGGTTATGCTTATTGTGGTTGGCTTGGAGACTTTGAACTGTATAGCGTTAGTGGCATGAAGTATATAGCCTTTGTGGCCTGAATTGCGGTGGTGGCATTATTAATATCTCCTTGGTGGCGTGGTAATGAAAATGGCCTTAGTGGCGTAGAGATGAATATGGCCTTAGTGGCGTGACATATAGCCTTAGTAGCGGGATATATAACCTTATTGGTGTGGCGTGATATATAGCCTTATCGGCGTGGCGTGATATATAGCTGGCGTGATTTTATTGGCTTAGTGATTTTATTGGCTTTAGTGCCGTAACTTAAATGACATGGCCTCCGTGGTCAGATACAGTTTAGTACACAAAGAAAAATGGATTTCTTGATTGTGGTGATTTAAAAAGGAAAAGGATGGATTTCTAGATTGTGGTGGTTTGGTTACCCGTGGTTGTCCCTTGTTGGAAATGGGCATGCGATTTTTGTCAAAGTTGACAATGAGAGCCAAAACTTGAGTTGGTTAATTGGTGATAAATTTCGAGGGCGAACCCTCGAAATTTCTTAAAGGAGGTAAGATTGTGATATGCAGTCCGAGTATTTAACGGGTTTGAATAAATTAAGTTTGGTGAGTATGTTCTTACGTTTGAGGTAATATATTAAAAGAAGAAAGAGAAAATCAAACTTACAATGATGTGTATATTAAAAGAAGAAAGAGAAAATCAAACTTACAATGATGTGTGCAGTGTTTATAATTTTACTTGTACTAAATGGTGTGTAACATTATGCATAATAGGTGATGAAATTGCATGAGGTTCTACGTGCGAACCTTGAGGGCAAGAGGTGTGTGCATGTGAATCGTTTGAATACTGCCAAAAAGGAGGAAGCCTGGGTTGATAAAACCAAATTTTGAAGAGGACAAGTGTCATTCTAGTTTTTCTCCCAAAAGTGACTCATCAACTAATATAAAAGAAAAAGGAAAGATAAAGATTGGGGGAGGATGCCACAGGTTATCAAGCATGGTGGTTCAGAGGAAACTAGGAAGGGGAAAAAAGAAAAAGAGAAAAGGAAGAGGGGAGATGGGACGGAGGAGTTCCTATTAGATCTGGACATAATTTGGAGATTTGAGGAGATGAAAGGTAAAGGTAAGCACGGGAGAAAATGATGGAAAATGTGTATGGAAAATTATGCAAGTATGGAAGGAAGTGGGAATCGCTAATTGATTAATTTTCTGTTGGCTTAGATTGAATTGGTGACGTCCATCTCATAGTTATCAAAATCGTGAACGCGAATCATACGATTCGGTTCGATTCATGGTGTTTTCGATACGAACCGATACTATGAATCGCAGGTGCATTAGAATCGTACACTGAATCGGTGAATCGTGAATCGAATCGGTGAATCGTGAATCGAATCGTACGATTCAATTCAATTTTAAACCCATGTCTTGCATGTGGGCCAAAATGAAAGAATTGATAAATTGCGTGGATTTCTTTAATTCTGGCATATAAGGAGTCGACTCTCTTTTCAAAAGCTTCCATAGCACTTTTCAAAAGATTGTAATGGAAAAAAGTTAGGGTTTTTCACCTGCTGGGTAGACCACGACCATATCCCTTGCTACAAAAGCAAGTGCCTTGCCTATTTAGACCACTTTATCATCTATTTATCTTCTTAAACATTACTTTCATTGATTCCAACTTGAAATCTACATTTTTTATGCATTTTCAAAAAAATGACTGAATCGGAGCGATTCACGATTCGATTCGATTCACGATTCGTAACCGGACCATTTCGATTCTCGATTCGATTCACGATTTGACAACTATGGTCCATCTACATACAAAGGTTCAATATCACCAAAACCAAGAAGAACTTTTATGTTTGTTGACTTCTTTGCAACAATGCTTAACAAGAAGAAAATTAGCAATACTCTGACACGAATGTCCGAGCATTGCTAATTTTCTGGATGCAGAATGAAAGAATAAAGTATTTTAAGTATGCTAGTGGGAAGTAACTTTAGCTTGTTGGTTGCATCAAATCAAACTTCATCAAATTTAGTACTCCCTCCGTTCCATAATTTTGGTCCATCTTTTTTTGGATGTCCCAAAATCCTTGTCAATGTTGACTAGTCAAGAAGTAAAAATTGTGCCACTGCCATTTCTGCGCTTCATCCATATACTCAAATTCAAACACAAAAGTGGAGGAAAAAATGAATCGGAGTGTAAAACGTAATCAGTGGATTTAAAAAATGAGGGTATATTTGGGAATATATAAATTCTTTTCCTATCATGATTGTATCCCCTTAAAAAGTTGGATTCCAAAAGATGGATCAAAATTTTGGACAGAGGGAGTATCTCCATGTGAAAGGATAATAGCAAGAGCACTCACGGAAAACGTGCATAACGAAGTACTAACCAGAAAAGAAGCTTTGCTAGGTAATCCCTTGAAGTGCCAATGGTATCGCAACTCTCATCATCACCTCTTTCCAAGTTCTCAGTACTCCTTATGGCTGAATCTCCCATAAAATCTGAGTTGGAATCCTCTTTAAAGAATCTCCTCAATATGTTTTCAACAAGTTGGTGAATAATTTCTTCAACATCAAATGATGATGGTTGAGATAGTTCAGTCACCTGAAACAGATGTCATAGGCTAAGGAGACCAACCTCGAGTTCAGGGCATTACTTCAAATGAAAAAGTTAGGCGATTACCATATCAGAGTCCAAGGACCGAAGATACTCCAACAAATCATTGTTACTTTCTTTTATACTCTCCATTTGCAAATTATCCTGCTTCCTGGCATTCAATTCCTGCAAAAACGCATGGAAATCATCATCAAGTGGATAACTTTTCAGCTCCTTTCTCTTAAAAATCAGATGATGCTAGTTGGAATAGTTGAAACACCACCAAAAATCAAAGTATGGACCATGTTTGACACTAGGCAACAAATTAGAAGTTTTAACTGAACCCTAAATTGTCACTTCCATATACAACTTAAGCACAAATTCAGGGTCACATGCCTCGAGCAGTAAGAATAACGGTTGTAGAAGAGTAATCCATGAGATACTCTTAGAAAAAGTAGTCCCACCGGCCACAACAACACACTAAAACTGTACACAAACCAGTAGTCAGTATAGACCATAAGTCAGCTGCCAAAAAAACCAAGCAAAAATGTTCATATGAGATAAAAACAAGAGCATTATCTCATTACTTTTTGCTTGCCCTAGAAAACTATTCGTAAAATAACCGCACGCAATTCAGAAGAACATCCATAAAAACAGTTGCTGATATGTGGCACAGGGATTAGCAACGGGTCTGATTAGTTTTCCCACATTACAAAGTAATTCGTTTTCTAAATATAATCACTCTGACACCCTCCCTTTTGCAAGATTTTAAGAGATGGCTAACTTGTTGGGATTCAAATTGGTAAATTTTAATTCATTCTGATCAAAAGCTCAAAGCTAATATAAAGATCATTGTTTGTCTGATATCACATGAATGAGAAACAATAAAAAACTACTTGTCAATAATAAGCAGATTCACCAAAATATCGAGCTTCCAATTCTGTAGATGGCCAAATATAGCAATGCATACTCAAGAAGGAAGGAGCTCATAGAATTGTTATACATTCTCATTCTCTTATTCTCATTATTTGCTATGCCATTTATTAATACCAATTTCTTCCAACGATATTTTCATCAATCAACCCATTTTGTAGTATCTGAATCTTCATAAGTTCAACTGGACATGGAATAACTTCAGCTAAATACCATGAAGGCGACGAAATGAGATGGAATGAACAGATTAGAAAGCTAGTATTTTGTTTGAGTTATAAATATTGTTAATTCAGGTTCACTCAAAGATTTTTTTCGACTTCATAATTCAATTCTATCATCCTCCAATGTAGTTGTCTGCGCCAAAAACAAGCACCCAATCATAACCTGACAAGTGACATGTGTCAATGAATGAGAAAAATAGCCAAATAGTAGAATCATGCCAATTCTAGAAATCCAAATTCAATATCTAAATCACACAGAATAAAAAAAAAACCCACCTTCTTAGCTGTAGAAAGCTCTGATTCCAACTGCAGGATGTAGTGCAGAGCCTCCGGAGACAGATCCCCAAGACTCTGAATATCAATGCTCTGCGAATCTTCACCACAGTTATCAACTTCAACACCACTAGCCCCACCACCCTCATTCTCCTCATGCTTAACTTCCCCAACTTCATTTCCCTCTAGAAAATCCGAACTTTTCCAATTACTCGTTGATATATCAAAATTCCGCATCAACGATACCCTGTACTCCGCATTCCACAGAGTATACCTATAAACAAAGCCTAAATCAACTCAATTCCTCCACAATTCAACAAGATATAGCAATAGATCACACTACGGATTACAAGAAAGCTGATTCTTTTCCTAAAAGAATCAACTGCACTTGCAGTAAAGAAATTAGCCATAAAAAGTAGAACTTAAGCATCCAACTAATTGGCATGGTGAAGGCCTAAGACTTAAAAGGGATCTGCTCCTCCTAAGACTTGAGGCATTTGCTCCTCCTAATATCTCGTGTTCGAAACCTCTCAGTGCTAAGAACTCCTTTGAGCCAATCTGGATTTTGCTACGGCTTTAATTTAGCTCTCCGCTAGTGGTCGTGGGATTGACGTCGCTCCTAAGACGGGAGAAAAAATCCCAAGTATTGGCGAAGCGGCAGCCGGCATGAGACAGCAACCAAAGGGCTTTGCCTCAAGAGGTCCCAAGGTCGAATCTTTGCTTCAAGAGGTCGCAAGTTCGACTCTGACCAATGTCTTGGGCCACTACAGTTGTTTACTTCGTGTCCGTGGTCCCGTAATTAGCCGAGGCGCGCACATGGTTGCCCTGTCATAACAAAATAAAGTACTGTAAAAAAAAATGGTACTCCCAACACTTTGTGTAATTGCTTACCCAGTGATTATGGAAGACATAAGGAGACGATCCAAAGGCCGCTTCGAAACCCTAACTGTAACGGAAAACTGATCCGACGGAAGCAACCCAAGCATAGTGGAGATGGTCTGTTTCATGGAGTCCTTGGCAGAATCCGAAACACCCTTAGAAATAACAGAATTGTCCAAAGGCTCGATTTTCTTCAACATGGTGGCGATAACGGAGAATTCTCGATCGAAGCCGTTGGACTTCGTAGTGGAGATGAAGTCGTCGGAGACACCTCCGCCGTCGACGCCGGAGACGAGGCAGGTGATGATAGGGGAGGGGCGGCGCTTGGTGGTGGAGAGGAGGGAGGAGGAGGGAAGGAGGGGGCGGATGAGGAGATGGTGGGAGAAGGGAGGAGGCGGTGGTTTGATTGAGATGAAGAGAGCAGCCGCCCTAGCTGAGGCCGCCGCCATAAAAGAAGCAGCTTCAGGAGGAGGAGGGCTCTCTCTCTCCTCTCTCCTCTCTCTCTCTAGAGAGGGGTGGGAGTTGGTGCCGGTGAAGCGCTGACACGACTGCTTCGATACGTTTCCTTACCCTCACTCACAGCCCACCAATTTCTCTCGTTTGGTTTGCCTGCGACTTGGTCGAGTAAATGACCAAATGACCTCTTTTGTTTTATTCAAACTACGGATTTGCCATCGAACTGTACAAGTAGTAGTTGGGACAGTAGAAGCTACTAGAAAGGAGGACTCCTGATCGGTTTTTTTTTTTTTCCTGTCCGTAGGGATGGCCAAGGGCGGAGTTGGATTTACTATCCTCCAGGGGGTGGAGGGAGGGGGTCAAGCGGGGTTACTTAACTCTACTGAGGTGGTAAATTTAATAGAATAGGTATAATAATTTTTATAATTTGCCCCTTGTCTATGGTATTTCTTTGCCCCAATTACTTGTCCTCCTTACCACACAAAATCATTTCTTTGCCCCAAAAACTTGTTGAAACGCTCAGTAATGGTGATATTCCAAGTGGTCACGGCCTCAATCAAGAGACAACTCTTATTCGTGCTAGTGATATGCGTTGAGGATCACATTATGCCACTTTGCTTAGCTTGCTAAACATGTTTCTAGCTACAATTGATGTGAGGATGCATCCAATTCAAAACAAAAATTAAAAGTCTTTCGTTTATTGAATGCAATGCAATCTTTGAGTTTGTATTCAATCTACATTTGATGAAATCAATCTTGGGGATATTAGGAATGAGTTGTCTCTGGCATTGCAAATAAAAGATCAAGACATTGTTCATGTCATGAAACAAGTTGAGATTTCCAAAAAACAACTCTGATCAATGAGGGATGATGGCACTTTTGGATTAACTTGACAATTTCATCATTGATGTGCGGTCTAGTGTCGAGTTTTCAAACTTAAATGGAATTGGCGATGTTTTCTCGAAAGATGGTTGAGACCCGAAAAGATATAGGGTATCCATTGATTTTCAGGCTTTTGATTTTGGCTCTAGTTTTACTTGTTGCCATAGCTACAGTAGAACTAAAGAGCATTTTCGGCCATGAAAGTTGTGAAGAATCGACTTTGAAACCAAATGGGTGATCAATGATTGTATGATTGTGTATATTGAGAGGGAGATTTTTTATAGTATCACAAATGAGGCTATTAAGCTACGATTTCAAAATATGAAAAATTGGCCAGGTCATTTGTAAACATTTTTATAGGGTTTAAATGGATGTTTGCTTAGCTACTTGTTTTGACATTCAAGTGTAGCTTTTTGTGGTCGATTGTGGACGCGGTTATAGGTTGTATACCTAATTAGCTACTTTTTTGTTTGACATTTCTGTGTATCTTATGCTTTAAGAATTTGACCCCACTGACATTTAGTTTCTGGCTCCGACCCTGCCATCCTCCCTTCTGTCTTGTTTCATATCGGGGCAGAGTCAGAGCGGGAGGAATTGGGGAGGTCTAAGAGGTGCTGGGTTCAAAAAACCACTAGGTGTTAATCAAGCGTTAGATGCTACAGAGGCCCTAACTCCGTCGTGGTAGTTGATGATCAGCGCGCGGTGGATATACCGTAAGCGGAGCTCTAGCCGTTGAGATGGTTTGTATTGTTGTGAAGTGTTTTTATTTTTTTTTTTCAATCGGGCGGCAGTGCCTTGATTGATGGTGTCGTGTTTGTTGTGTTTTGTTGTTTGTTTTGTTGGTGCTTATTTATTCACTGTGTTTAGTTGTGTAGCTAGATGTAATGGACTTGCAAGTCTCCTTGCGTTGTGATCGGTTACATCATTTAGGTCTACTGTATCGGCAATGCGTGGTGATTACTAGTAATATAATTCTCTCTCTATTCTCAATAATAAAAAAGAAGAAGTTTTCTTTGTATGAATAAAATTTGAAGTATCAAGCTTGAAATATATGCTCTAGAAGATCCCTCAAACTCCAAATAATTTGAAATCACCTCTCAAATGTCCTCTCACTCTTCAAATTTGGAGACCCTTACTTTTCAGTTTTCATTTATTGTTGCAAATTTCAGAGCCAGTGTTACCGTTGCCCAATTAGCATGAAAAAAAAGAACTCTTTTATTCTACCCAACTTGCCTATAAATATGCAACTCATTTTTCACATGCTTCAAAACATAAGTCAATCTAATCTCTTGTTTTTTTCTTGACCAATTATTCTCCTAGAGATCCTGTAGTGCGGCATATGAGTCGTTGATCGTGCAATCAATGGTCCTGATTTTATTTCGGCACTTGCATTTTCTGAGCTATCCATTGCTGAGATGAAATCTAAGTTGTTGATTACTGAGATCAATGGCTCGGATGTCGCACTACAGGGTTGTAGTGCGACTCCGTACTAGAGGATCCCTGGATCTAGTCTTAGGGAACCGCCACGTAGTGCCCTAACACTTTAATCTAGGCCTGTCAGCAGATCGATTTTTGGCCGATCGGGTCGGTTTCCAAACCCATCCGCTCGTCGCGGATTGTCGTCTTCTCTATCCGTACTCGCCCATAAGTGAGGTACGGTTAAGTCTGTTTGGTCATGAATTTGGCGAATCGAAGAAGGATTATTGGACAGATTCAACCCAAACCAAATCCACCAAAAATAGAATATTTGGATCCGCATCCATCCATCCATAACATACATCAGGTCAGTTCGCGAGCGGTTTGATCGTTTGGATGGATTGGGAGTGATGCGACCAAAAAAAAAAACCACTAGGTGATAATTTCTTAATGTGATTAAAATACTCAGAGAGTTGGGGTGAGGAATGTGATTAAGTTGAAGTTACTACAAAATTAAAAGAATATCACCCGATTAATGAAAACTTAATACTTTTTTTTAGTATCTTTTAAAAAAAGTAAATAAGTATAGTTTTGAAGGCTAACTTTTGAGGCGTCTTATAAAGAAGTTCTTAATGAGATCTCAGCTTGTTCATTTCTTGGAAATTTATGATCCTCATTGCTGACTTGCACTATTGCCGAGTAGTGTTCGGTCTGATGTTTGCAGTATGTGTTAAAAATTCAATTCGATCCAAAAATTGTTTATACTTTGGTAGGGGATCATTAAAATGGGACGAATGAAGCATGTACTGTAGATTCTTGATCCTATCAAAAGTAAATATTGCATCCACCGCTGTATGTGACCACTATTTCTGCCAAATTTCTTCATCATTTTCTCTCTCCAATGAAATAAGCCAACAATTGTTCTTCTCTCTGGTACCTATTTCCAAAATTAAATTGTACCTTAGTTTTATTTCTCATAAAATGGAGGACCATTTTGTAAATTTCCATTGTGAGCTTCCTGTCCAGACGAATATTCCATTTTATACTCACATTCTCATTTGTATAACCAAATTTACAATTAATTTACCATATTAGCATATAAAATGCATAATTCTAATGATCGAAAACGTTCACTTTATAAAAAATGTCCAAGATAATAACATTCCCAAAGTTCATGTTTATAAGATGTTGACAAGTGCATGATCAGAATGAAAAAAATCTTAACTCATACAAAAACAAAATATGTTCTGATAATATATCTATTAAAATCAGATAAATACAAACTTTTGCGTGAATAATATTATCATTTTACTCTATAAAGTGAACATTTTCAATTAACAAAATAACAGAGCGCATATGATAACGTGACAAATTGATTGCGAGTTTAGTTGTAAGAATAGGGTGTGGGTGAAATTTTCCTTTTTACTTTACTTTATCATAGACGACACTTGATTTCGATTGACCCATTTCCTCCAAAAAATATCCCATTCACAGTGTTCTCTCTTCGTCTTCAGCGTTTGGTGTCTGATGGCTTCATCGACTGTCAACCGATGGATTAGGCCTGAGGTTCGTTGCTTTCTCTCTCTATATTTTGTTGGGTGTCTTGTCAAATTAATTTAAGTTGTGATAAATTATAGTATGTGGGTGAGAATAGGTTTATCCTCTGTTTGCGGCCCTAGGAGTAGCCGTGGGGATTTGCGGATTTCAATTGGTGCGCAGCATCTGTTTCAATCCTGAAGTCAGGTATATATATCTATAGCTTTATCTGTAATCTGTGGTATCTAAGCTAAAAGGTCTTTTAACTTTTGATTTCTGATTGTTCATGTTTTTATGGGTTATGGGAGTAGATGTTACACCCGATCAAAAAGGGCAGGAAAAAAAAGAAAAGAAGAGAAAAAAGAGAGCAGATGTTGCTTTTATCAGATCAAATTTATTGGAGGAATTCATAAAAAGTTTGTTTATCGGAGGAATTCATAAAAAGTTTGTCTTGCACCGTTAAGTATACAAAAAAAAAAAAAAAAACTTGTGGGTCCCACTTGTACTACTCTTATTGCACCCGTTAGCCCCCCAGTTTCCACCGCCACTAGGGCTGCAAACAAATCAAGCTGATCGCGAGCAGCTCGCGGCTCGGCTCTTTTAGTAATTGAGCCGAGCCCAAGCTCTAGACTCCGAAGTGAGCTTTATACCTCCCTTGTTAATCTCTTGAAATGCTCTCATTTCATGCAAGTAACTGGGTCCGTTAAAACATTTAACTTCTTTTATCAAGTTGTTCACAGAGAGAAAGAATGGCGTCACTTACGCTATTAACGTTGGGGCTTTTGAGGTTTGGGTATGCCTCTTCAATTACTTAGTCTATGGCTACCGTTCTTGTGGGATGGTCATAAAAAAGAGAATCATGAAGCTTTATCTCCGTGTTTTAGACATTTGTTACTTGTCTCTAGAAGATACATTGAATCATTTCGTCATCTATTTTGAAAGACATTAGATTCCTCGTACGTTTTTTTCCCTACTTTTTTGCGGAACACAATTTTTTGAAACGAGTGTGTGAACAGTGAGAACCTTCTTTCTTCTGCCCTTGCACATCGGACTTTCCTAGTGTGGCAGTTTGGGATATTGCGTGAATGCAGTAGTGCAGAGAAGGGTTTGGGGGTATTGCCTGAATGCAGTAGTGCAGAGAAGGGTTCCCATAAACCCTTCTAATTCCTCGCGGTTTCCATCATCACACTGTGCACTGCTTGTGCATCTTTAGGATTTCGAGTCCTAGATCAGACAAATCTATAAACGCACAATATTCGGAAACTGTAGAGTGGTCAAGATTTCTAACTCTAGTTGTTTTTTGGAGATTCGTTGAGAATATGATACCCAATGGTACGCGGTTTCTGCAAGAAAATAAGATGTCCATTCATGTGGTTCATCACTTGCATTCTTTGATATCATCATTTTTTCCTTTATGGTGCATACTGTAAAGCAGTAAATTTTATGGTGACTAAAATTGTTTGCAGCTGAATGTTGAATAACTGAACACTCGTAGATGCACCCTCATACGCAACTGGCAGTTTCTTGTTTTATTCATTGCATTTTGCATCTCCATTTCCGCAAGGAATATGGCAAATCCACTGGATTCATAGAAAACAACTATCTCAGTTACTAACACTTTTTGCCGCTTTCCACTCAAAATCCAAGGGTGAACAAGGAAAAAAGGGCTGCAGGAGTGCTGGAAAACTATGATGAAGGCAAAAAGTATTCCGAGCATGCCCTCCGGAAGTTTGTCCGCAATAGGCCTCCAGAGATCATGCCAAAACTCAACAGTTTTTTCACTGATCCAAAGTGAAATTACCTAATACGAACAAGTAATTGGTCGTTTGTATCATGTATATATGCCGCGATTGTTGTATTGAAAATGTACTTCAAGTGTGCTTGAACTGGTTGTGGGGAGTGGTATAATCTCGAAAAGTGTGTGGACGGTAATGTAATTTATGTACATAATATATATTGCTGAAGGATGTGTGTGAACTTCTTTTGGGAATCTAAAAACTTCTATGCGAGTACTGAATAGCACAACAGCACCCCGGATCCCTTAGCAGAATGTAAAAATTTCAAATTGTCCGGAATTGAACTTTGCCATTCAAGTTGGAAAATTTCAAAAAATCATGACTAATTCCTCATTCTAAGAAAATATTGCACTAGCTTTACACACCATACGTATTGTAAACCAATATTTTGCTTATGCAGTTATACAAAGAACTGATTAATATCACATGGCACTGTATTAAGAACATAGTATTGAGGACGAGCCAAGACGGTCGGTATTGAATTTGCAGCCCGTATTTTGATTTTTCTGATTTATTTTAGTTTGAAGTTGAATATATATAATATCACGACATATATGATATACATACAAAATTTAAAAAACTGGGGATAGGGGTGGCACGTGCCACCTCTCCCCCTCCAATCCCAACAGCAACTTAATTGGTATCTTTAGCTTTGGTTTATTACTTGGCGAAAATGGTGAAGGTATGAGACTTGAACTGCTATTTAAAGTGAACGAATGCGCTGCGATCGTGGATAAATGGGTGTCTCAAGATCCTAATACAACAGGAAGAAAGCTGTTTTAACCTGTACTGTCAAAATTGAAAAATGAAGAAAAACTGAACCTACACAGAAAGACAACAGGAGATGCCAAGGCAAAAACGGTTTGAACCTGTGTCAAGCTCGTTCGTCCAGCAAGAGAGCTGCTTTAAGTTATGCCCAGGAATCAAACAAAACACACACACACAGACACAACTCGGATCGAGAGAAAATTTCCTTTATATATTCGACAAGTAACGTAAAAGTAAAAAAAAAACCTACTCTCCCTCTGATCACTCTCTGTTTCTCACCTCAGGTCACAGCTCTACACACTCATCTCTCTCTATGTTCTATACACATATATACAGATCATAAGAAAGTAAAACGACACAAAGCCTTAATGGCTTACGCGTGAAGTGGGGGAAAAAATCCTCTACACGTGAGTTCTCACCCACTCGGGAGGAAACAGTTGACATAGTCAAACACTTCAAATCTTTTAGTGTATAAAAACTGAATAAACAGAAGAGAGAAGACACTATCAGTAAAATGAATAAACACAAGACACTATCAGTTCCCCTCAACAGGACGGATGGCTTCGACTATGACCAAACAGTTTTGTAGAACAAAAGGTGGAGCATGTCAAACATGCAAAAATGAGGCAATTTAGAAGTAATTAGATACAATGATCCTAAATACAACTGAATTACAAAGTGGTTTTGATTTCAACAAAAGCAGAAAGCTGCAAGCATGGCTATCAAAATTTGGAAAACAACTTGCCTGAAAATAAGTAGATGAACTCTTCACAGTACACTCTGGGAATTTGGACAAAATCACAAAAATAAATCTGATATCACTAGACTTTTCCCATGGATTCTTCATTTTTTCTAATCTACTGACAAACGGTGCATCACATGAATAGAAGCATCCATTTTTTACTTTAAGACTTGAATCTTGAATAAGGACACAGAGTTTAACTCTTAACATAAATACCCAAATTGCTAACTAATGCTTTCAAATGGCACAACTCAAGAACCCAGCAAGATAGCCCAACTCGGCGGCAAAACTGATGCAGGGAGACAACTCCTAGCTATATTGGAAAGAAATGCAGCCTCGGTCAGGTTTCATATTTTTCCAGTTTAACCAACAACCAGAGTGATAGTAAACCAAATCGAACATAACCAAATCAAAACATATTGGGGGAAAATCCTAGGATTGAGGAGTGTCACGAAACAAGCAAGTAGGCATGGGAGGCCAAAGAAAACAAGAAAAATCACCTTATTATTTTGCAATGCCACCATCTTCCAACTCTCCACCGATAGATCAGAAGAAAAACAAAACCGGAAACCTACTCAACAAATGCAGCAAGAGGTACACAAACCAGTATAATAAAAAGATGAGAGCAGACAAAACCTAGGTACTGAAGGAATCTTTTATAAGATGCAAATACTAATATATGAAGAGAACGGAAAAACATCGATAAATGAAATCTTGTTCCTTCACACCAGAATCCGATATATCGTAAGCAGTCAATCCCTTAGACCCATACAAACAAAACTACCCCCAAAAAGGGAAATAGATAACAAAGGATAGTACTGACTGAAAACTAGCAAAATCTTCCTTCAAAATGCCAAAAGACAGAAATGGCACTAGAAAGAAAATTAAGCAAAACCAGAAACTATTAATCAACAGTGGTCACCTGTTGCCACTCCCCATCAACTGCTTCTTTCCACAAAGTCACATTGTTGTCACCAGAAGCCACAGCCAACAAGTTTCCTGTCAATGACCACGATACCCTCCAAACAGGGGTCTTGAAGTCCTTCAAAACTTTACCTTGCCATTGATCACCTTCTTTGGCCACAGTCCATATAACTACGGTCCCATCCTGTGAAGCACTAGCAATAGTAGTCTTTGGAAGGCCCAAGTTGGGAGCCCAAGCCACATCCCTAACCCAATCACTGTGCATTTGCAAGGCAGGGAAGCAGTCCATCTTCCAAGTCCCATTATATAGCTTCCAAATCTTCACAGTATTATCACAGCCACCAGAAGCCAGCTTCTGAACAGAATCCAGCATGCCAGATCCAACTAGAGCGCCAGGAGCCATAGATGGGGCCCAAGAAACTGAGGTCACTCCAAGAGGGTGGGCTTGGTCTATCCTGGTGGTGTCCCAACCACCATCGGATCTGGCAGTGAAAACTGAGATACTCCCATCGGAAGATCCACAAGCTAAGCAGAGACCAAGTTCATGAGGTGCCCAAGCAATTGAATTGACAGATGATTTATGTTCCGTGAACACATGAGCCTGTGTCCACTCATTTGGATTACCTTCCTTCCAAATTATCACCTTACCATCGTAGGAACAGGAAGCAAGGATTGAACCAAACTTGGGATGAGCCCACGCAACCTGCCAAACAGGGCCTTGATGTCCAGTTAAAGTTGCAAGGTGCTGTGATGTCGAGTTGTTGCTTACGCCAATTATTTTTATAGTGGTATCAGATGATGCAGATGCTAAACGCTTTCCATAATAATCCATGGAAACATCGTGAACTGTGTCATTGTGACCGCTTTCAATCTTTTGGGCAGGCATCTTTCCTAGAATTTTATTACTATGATTCCCCTTCTAACCTTCCCGTAATTTGTAGTTTGTCGTTATCTGGCAACTCCCAAGCTACAATTGGCAATTAAACAAATGGTAAGTATGATTGAAAACAAAAAACGGGAATTTGTGAACTTGTCCTATGAGCCCAAGAAGCTCCAACGAATCTGCAAAAGTTTCAGCCAACAGATAACTAACACAAAATCTTATACGTCAAGAAAATTCTCTATTCTTGACGTACCCAGCGATGAAGGTTTTGGAAGGAAAATTCCAAAACATTGTCCACTTTCATTTCAAACAGTGAATTTAGCAATCACAACTTCTCCCCAAAGTTTTCTCCATTTAATGTGTCTTTGACTGACATTTTCTGAGTTAGAATCAAATGTAATAAAACGATAATACATACAGAGTAGAGTTTTGGCAAGGCAGAAATGTGGAAAACTCTATCATAATGCTCCTAGATCTATCATCTATGAAGCCTAGACACAGACAAGGAGAAGGAAATGGGAATTCTAAAATAACGGGACACAGACACGGCCACATATTCATATATATATATATATGTGTGTGTGTATTTTTTCATGCTTAAATTGTAATATGTAAATTATTGTGTGTATGTATACATATCATATATAAACAGAGATATGTATACCATTGTAGACGTGTATACTGAGATATACAGATACATATGATGATATATACAACTATACATATATACAGATACAAGACGAGAGAGAGAGAGAGAGAGAGAGACTAATTCGTGGGAGAGTGAACAACTTCAATCGATTGAGAGAGAGTAAACTGCTGTGCTCGATCTAGGGTTTCAACACTGCCTTTTTTCCCTCTTGTTGGCTTGCATCGTTGTGTTAGGATATTCTACATAGACTTAATTACGCTATGGCCCAAATACTTACAGTAAAAACAAGTTTAACCCCCGGAAAAATTAAAAAATATTATATATTTACCCCCGCCGTGTCCCGTACTTGTCCTAGCCGTGTACCCACGTGTTCATGCTGTGTCCACGATGCGGCGTATCCCGTACGTTTTACGGAATGCCCCACGTGTCGGTGTTCGTGTCCCTGGCATGTCAGACGTAATTTGTGTTTAGTCAATTTTGGACACCCAATCCTAATAGTCTTGAACACTTGGCTAAAAATAATTGAACTCCCAATCCAAACTTAAGGACGGGTGTGCAGCTGAAGATGCCGAACACCCTAAACTTTTTCCTTTTTGAAATTTACAACTGATGTAAGGTTCTTTTTGAACATAGTGTTCAATACATTATGAACACTAATCGTTCCAGGTAAGTCATAGTTGAACACGTAATATTTTAGCTCAAACAAAGTTCACACTCACAGTGGCAAAAAATTTTAAAAAAGAGAGAAAAAAAACAATCAACTGGTATTGGTATCATGCTATGTCTTCTCTCTCAACAGCGATCGACTCAATATCCATTGCCTATATTATAAATGTATTGATTCAGTATCTATAATATTAACTACTTTTAATTTTTTCTTTGTTTAGTTTATGAAAATATGGGCAAATGTCTTTTAAAAAAATTGACCTGCGTTGTAACTTGTAAGATCTATCATTTATGACATCTTTTGTTGACAGTAACACTAGCGAATTTTCTAAGTGAATCCGTGATCGCTTTAACAGTTTTCATTTGGATTTATGACTACGACCAAAATGAAATTGTCATATAAGTCCACTGATAGGAACAAAATAGAAGGAAATATATCTCAAAAATGGTCCATGGCCACCTATTTGCCTCCATTTCCCACAAAAAGATACTAGTGAAATAATGTACTAGTTTAATACTGCTCAGTTGAAAATATGACAACTCGTGACAACAATTCTAATTATATTTATTTTGGTTTTTTGGTCGCACCATACATAATAACATATGAAATCTTGTAATAATGGGGTAACATAGCTAGTAAAATTAAAATAATTTTTTAACACCCTCCAAGTAAATCTTGGAGCCGCCACTGTATGGAAGCTTACCTCCATTGCAATGCAATTTAAGTAAGGAGGCATATCACGTTTCATTTTCTTTCTAACGTACAAGAAGAATCTGCATTCTAGATAACAAATGAAGAGATCACCTTCATATAGAGGTTGACGTGGACAACTTACCTTGGACATGTGATGCGTTTCCCTTCATTCAACAATATGAAAATTAATTTTCTAACTCTCGTCCCAAGTGAGAGACTCTGGGTGGTCGTAGTGTCCTCCCATGGGATAATTTAGATATATACTTGTTGGGATACATATGACATGTGCTCCGAAATTCTAGATGTTTTATTCAACCACCCTTTGACCTAAACTAGTCACGATAGAGGCATCAAAAGGATATGCCGTGCAACCTTGAAGATTCCTGAGCTCTGATGTCCAAGTGTTTGGAGTGGAGTTCCTAGGTCCTACTCCTAAAACCCAAGTGTCTTGTAGAAGTCTACAGGGGCTTCTAAGAGTGTGCATGTGGGTCGCACAATCAATCTGTGAATATATTTGCTCGAGCAGTGATCTCTTAGACAAGCCATAGGTATGCTGCTAGCCAGCATCTATACAGCCCTATCCATCGGGCAAAGCGTACCATGTGGGCTCACAACAGAGATGATAGGTCATATGACGGTCGTCATAAGAATCAGATGTCCGTGCTCACACATTACAACGAACGAAAGTCCTTGCATGTAAACAGTAAATATTTGAAGTTTCCCTACATTGTTGCACATAACCTTCTATACAAAAGAATTGCGGTATAAAATCAATTCACTGCACAAAAGCTTCAACCTTCAATTATGATGCGGGAACTAATTTGCTAGTATCAGCAGCCGGGTTCCCACAAAGAAATGTTAATGATTTGCCTTGAGATATTCAAATTCAATTCAAATTTTCTAAACGCAACTAGTGGTCAAGGCCTGAGACTCGGGCGTTTTGCTCCATCCTAACACCTCAGTTGAAACTTCTCAGGTGCTAATGCTATCAAATGTTTTTGGGCCAGTCCACAACGATCTTTTCTCGAAGATCTCGGGCCCAAGCTAGTGGACCGTAGGATTGGTCTTAGGCTATGAAGCATGGGTACTCCAAAAATGTCGCCGTACGAGTACCGATACTGGTACGGCTGGGTACGGCAAAAACGTACCGGGTACTTTTGCACTGTTCCCGGTACGGTAGGGTACTTCGTCCGTACGCCGATGGGTACGAAAATGGGTACGCGATGAAATCAATCAGAATACAGAAGGATCTGGGCTTCTCAAACTCCTGCGCCTAGGGCTTGGAGGACAAATCCGCCATTGTTAGACGTTGGATGAAGATCAAGATCGAACTCTGTCATCGAAGAAGAAGAAATAGAAGAGAAAAGATGAAGAGAGATGGAAGACTGAAGAAAATATAGGAGTACCTGGCTTCGAGAAGGCAGAGGCAGATCGGCGATGGCTGCTGCTCGCTGGTTCTTTGAACTGTCATCGTGGAAGACGATGCCTGCATCTAATAGAAGTTGGGCTGGAGTATTATATTGGGCTGCATGTCTAATACTAGTACTGAGCCTATTCATTTTCTTTGGACTACTAATAGTTTGGAGTAAAAGTGATTTTAAATATTATTTTTGGGCTTTTATTATCCACAATAAAAGAATTAATGTATTTTTACTTCATAATATGTTTATTATTTCATATATTAAATTAAAATTTACTAAAAATATATTAAAGTTGTTTTTAAAATATTAAAAATAATTAATTTTTATTTAAAAAATATATTATTTGACGTACCCGTACCCTACTTTTTTTTTTATATTTTTGCCATATTGCGTACCCGTATGCCATACCGGTACCCGTGCTTCCTAGGTCTTAGTCAAGGTCTGGCTTGGCAACCAAAATTATTAGTATTAAAAGAAAACACCTAGTCCGTTGAATTAGCAAGTTTTCCATAAAAATGCTACCAAACCAGACTCCAATTTGTATTCCGTGAATTCCTATCCCCTTTAATAAAAAATCAAGTCATTTAATTTCAAATCCATATCAAAACCTATCCCCTTTAATAAAAAATCAAGTCATTTAAATTCAAATCCATATAAAAAAAACACAAAAGTATGCGAACCCAAAACCAAACCGGTTTCCCATCCCCTTCAATCTAAAGAACCCAAATCAAGTCATTCAATTTTAAAATTCGTATCAAAACAATACAATCGTATGCGGACCCAAAAATCAGAGCGGTTAATGCATCCGGAAATTCTACCATCCACATGCGTTTCCTCCCTCAACAGATCTAAATTATACCCTTTTTAGAATCCAAAAAATTTCTCACAATACAAATTGAATGAAACACAAAGACTAGTATTATACATATACACAAATCGATAAAAGCAAAATTTTTGCAGGTTACCTGTAAGAGGGTGAGAACTTCCGTGAATCGGATCTGAGAAGAACTCCAAAAAAAAGAGATTTTTGCGATCACTTCTAACGCCCGTAAACTCTCTCCCAATTTTTTTGACCTGGGCAAGCTTAGCCATCATTTTAGGCTAGTTCGGGCCTACAACGAAATGGGCTGTTTGGATAGAGGCTTACAAGCCCGATCAGATGGGTCCACTAAAAAAAGGCTTAGGCCTTGTTACGAAAAGTCAGCCCAAAAAATTGGAGTACCTTTTAATTACGAACCTAATGAAGGAAGATTATTTATTTGGTTCTTTATACCACCAAAACTTCGATGTGCACGCACGGGGCGCGTACGCAATAAACATAGACGGTGCATCTTGACCATTCATGGATGTTTTCGACGGTCCGAATTTTAAAAAGACTCTTACATGTAAGAGTTGTAAGAGTTTTTTTAAAATCCGGACCGTCGATAGATGGTCCAGATGCGTTCGTGCGGATACGTACATGTGCGTGTACGTACGCGTAGCCGGGTTATATCACACATTTATATCGATTCTAGACAAAGTGTATGAATTTTGTACCCGTGGTGAAGAACCACTAAAGCATTGATCAACGAGCACTGAATAATTTCTTGTACCGAACCCAATTGTATAGGGATGGAGTCACAAATTTTACTATGCTAGGGTGAGCCTATATAATTCGTAGAATTTTTTTTGAAATTTGTTTTTTTTCTATATAATACTAGAGGATTTTTTTTTCCACTTACAAGAGCGACCACCACTACTGACACCCCGGCTCTATCCCTACAATTCTACAATTGTGCATACTACATATGACCATTTCGAATTAAATGCCAATATTATGAAGTTAGAAGAATTCAGAACCCAGGCGTGATGTTTATCCAATTTTCACGTGTGTAACAAAGAGAGAGGCTGCTGGAAGGATGCATGGGGAACAGTCAGCAGGCATGCATGGTGGACAGGTTGCAGGATTTTGCTATGGTCAACGTGGAGATGCTTCACAAGTTGTCAAAATGTTGGTGGATGGAGCCAGGCGAAAAGATTCAGTAAGGGTGTAGCGGCGTGGTGTGCGGATGATTTTTGGATTCAACCTTCTGCCAAAGGATATGCACGTGTTTGTGCATTGTCGTCGATCCGGGACGAAACTAGGATTTCATCTACGAGGGGGTCGTATGACCAATGAGGACCCCGGATGGAACAAGAATTTCATCTACGAGGAGCCGCATGACCAACGAGATTTTAAAATTTAAAAAATCAATAATCTATATTCTGAAATGTCCAAATAGTGCCCGTAACAAAACACAAAGTCTAGGTCGAGATCTCTTTTTTTGATCAGCAAATAGAAGATAAATTATAGAAAAAATAGAAGGTACAAACCTAAATTTCGAAACGAACACCAAGATAGAACCTTAGAAACCTATATTTCAGTATCATTTCTTTGTTATTAGAGAGAGGCCCACTTATATACTAACATAAAATAAAAAAATAAAAAAACCTAGGTCATTTCTGGGAATTTGAGTGGGGAGGCCAAGGCCCGCTGCACCTGTATGGTTCCGTCTTTGACATCAACAGGTGTGGAGGCTTTGGCGATTTTGGAAGCATTGAGGTGGAAGGTTTAATGAAAGTGCAAATTTTAATGGGTAGTTTAGAAGTGGTGCAGGCATGTAATCTAGATTCGGCTAATATTTTTACCAGAAATTTTGTACTTATCCTAGATGTTGTTTTATCTTTTGATCACGTTAATGTATTTAATTAAGGTCATCTGCCAAGATGTTAGGAATACTCATGATCTTGCGCGGAGTTACCTTTGTACTAGTTAATAGTTAATGAAAGTTTTATGTTTCTTGGTTCAAAAAAATAAGAAAAAATTGCCCATTTTGGCTTAATAATTAAGCCGGCATATTTCTGTCTTTATTAAAAAATTCCCTATTTGTTAGTTTCGTTTCAATTTTTTCTGAATTATTAGTTTATCTCGATGGGAGGAATCTAAAATGTGAAGAATTTTGAACCAAACTAATATTTTTTGAAATAAGACAAAAATAATTTAAAAAGTATGTTTGTTTTGAAACTTGTCTTTGGTGAACTTTCTGAAAATGAGATCTTAATTTTGTATTTTTAGATTCTTCCCGTCGAGACGAACCAATGTTCCATCGCAAAACATTGGAGTGCAGTGAATTTAATTCCTGCTCAAACTCCCAATCTTCAGTAGGCTTTAAGTACCAAATCTGATATGGCTGAAAGAAGCGTTCACGTTCCTGCCATCCAACTGAACTTGAAATTCAGAAGGTAAAATATTTATTCCATGTGTAGTTGTTTGCCACACATGAGAGCATTGTCCTAATCATCATTGGGAAGGACTCCCAAAATAATGGATCCAAAATTTGGAAAATGATTTGATTAGTTATTCCCCAATTGATCTCATCATCCGTCCAGTCATCATGATTCAGACAAATAAGGGTTTTAGGGATTTCTTCCCTAAAATTAACCCTGCCTTTCTCATTAAGTAAAACTTGCTTAATTTTTCTTTGATGGTCTTCTACCATCTCGTGAATTCTCATGAAAATCTCAGGAGGCAAAATTGTCTTCGCTTTTTCATAAAGACAAATCCTCTTGATTTTTGCAAAAGTAGGGTCTGGAAACTCATTGGCTATGAGATCCGATAATTGAAGAAAATTATTTATTTTCTCAAAATTAAAATCCATTGTCCAATCCATTTGTTTAATGATTTGGAAACAAAGGTTTTCTAAAACATTTTGCTTTATTTTTATCCCAGATATTTCAGCAGTCTGCTGAACTAGCCTGTCAGCGAGTGCTTGTTTGGCTAACTCATTGGCCAATTCTACCATGCATTGGCGGAATTTTGCCTTGCTTCCAGAAATATGGCTTTTCCATACTGTATTTGTCACGCCCTCAATTTTCAACATAAATAAATAAACATTTATCTCTGTGAGATATCTCAATAACTCATAAAGTTTAGTTCAAAAGTCATCTCACAATGCTATATCGACAATAAACGACAGATCAAATTTCGGTACCCATGTCCCATATAAACCGTTCCTCCAAAAATGTTACATTCTTTCAAAAGAGAGATTTAAGTACAACTTCGAATTCAAATGATGAGATTTCTGATGATGAAAATGTTTTCATGCCACGCTTCAGAAATGTCATGCATCCCTCGAATCTCAATTCACGCCGCTTGGTTATACCTGAAAGGCTGAAACAGCAAAGGGGTGAGCATACACTTCGCCTAGTAGGTATCCCCTTATTTGTTTTAGACACAATACACATATATGCACAACAATATATAATAAACAGGAAGCATAACATAAGATTGACAAATAGCAATGAGCCACCAAGCATATCACTTGATTATAACAACCGAACAATGACACTACACGCGTCACTCACACATACTTCTACGATATACCATTTAGACAACAATTTATCGAACCTCCCTCTAACCACGTTGTAAACCACAATATCTTCATCCATCAACTTGATCTTCTGTATGTCTACTAATGGGCTAGTCAAAATCAAATATCCAATGCGTACTAAATAAAGAATATCCGCCACAAGATCAAGCATTTCCAACGCTTCCAACATATTTCATGTGTCCATATGTACTAAACGTACCCACATATGACCAATGCTAAATGCAAATGAAAAGAATGAACAAGGATATCACACAAGGGAGTATAAGACTTATAAAAGAAAAACTCATGTGATGGGTTATATCTAATAAAGTCGCTCTTACTACCAATACATCGTACCCGATACGCACCCGGCTTCTCATTGAATATACATTCATATCATTATTATATATACCTTTAGCTCATTGTACTCGATACATACCCGACACGTCATGTACGTCCAAAACACCCACATTAAGTATCTCATTCATTTAAATCAGTTCACTATACTCCAGGCATATCCTTTCGGATCCTGCCACGCTCTCAAATTTCTAGTTATGCAATCTATAAGATAAATTGCACGTGGGTAGACAAAAGTCCACGGTTCCAAATGAAGTTGGCAAATAAAAGCAAGCTTATGAGATCACAAAGTTAAGGGATTTCATCAAAAGTATCCAATACGTGCCCAACGTATACCCAACCTTTCGTTCGTGTCTAGTTCGTGACATCCTTGTGTCACACGTTCATTTAACCAATTCTTTAAGAAATTTCCTCGCGACACGTCCATAAGACGGCCCGAGTATCAATTCTGGGCTACCATATAGGCTCCGTATCCCTCGCGACACGCCCATAGGGCGGTCCGAGTATCATCTTCCCCTTGTCCAAGGCATAACCCTCGCGAACGTCTATAGGACGGACCGAGTATCAAACCTAGCGACACGTCCCAAAGACGTCCCTAGTATCAGCAATTTCATGTTCTCACTTTCAATATCTTTAAGTACATTAACCATGCGTCCGTGTCGTCGTATCACCCATGCCCCGCGATGTTAGTTCAATCCATAATTCTCATCAAATTCGATCAAATAGACACACATAGCGTAAAACATAAGGTAAATCAATCATAGAAACTCAACAAATCTCTAATCATATAAGCGAATAGGTCCGGGACAAGTATCAGAACAAGAAACGAGGTTCGGAGGATGGTTATACCAAGCAAATGCCCAAAGAAATCAAAATGAGTCACAAAACATGATTTTGGCCCAAAATGGCCATTTGTATCGATACACAGGGTCCAAAAGCTGAACAACCCCTCTGGTATCGATACAAAGTTGCTTTGTATCGATACAAACCCATTACGAGCAGATTTTGAACAGTTTTCAGTATTTTCGCCATACCTTTTCACACCGAACTCCGTTTTGGACGTATTATATATCAAAACGTAGGTAATTTGAAGAGCTACAACATTGTAGTTTTACACTTTTCCCAATTCTGCATTGATGTTGCTCAAAAAGCATGAACAGTAACCTGATCTAACAGATTTTCACCCAAGGTGGGGGATTTCAACCCAAACTCAAAACTACTCTTCAAACCCAGATTTTTATGGCACAAATCAACCAATAAGCATGAAAGAAAATAAAGACATCAAATGAATCACTTCCATTCACACATAAACACTTAACAAGCAAGTAAGAAACCCCTACCTCAAGGTTTTGCTTCCAATAAAGCAAAAAAAATGAATTTTTGAGATCCCGAATTTGGGCTTCCACATTTTTGGCCCTCCCCGCACGGAAAGATGATACTCCGGGCTCCCAAACACACGTAGGTGATGAATTTTTGGTCAATTGATGAAGAGGTTTGATGAGGAGGGAGTAATTTGAGCTCAAAGGAGCAAAAATGGAGGAGGGAGAGAGAGAGTGGGGGAGACGTCTGGGGAAGAAGAGAGTGAGAAAATGGGTGTGTGTGTGTGTCCCCTCTCACCACATGCACCCTTAAAATATTAAAAAAAATTACACCCCAAGTCCAAATGTGACTTGTGTAATGCAATTGAGTCCCCTCCCACATATAACACCACATAATCCAACACTTAAATATTTTAGCCATTTCTCACAATTTCTCGTATTATTTCCGGAAAAATAATAAAATTTTACGGGTCTTTACAGTATTTACATGATCATATACAAATTGGTCTAACTAGAGGGATCACCATAGGTGGTGTAAAGTCTGGTGGTGCAGAGACCATTGGTGGGGGTGATTTTCCGAAGTAGCCTTTTTTTCCAAACTAATTGGACAACTAGGCTACTTTTCAAACATATTTTAAAAATAGCACATAGTGCATTTTGAAAATACGCTATAGACGTTAAGTGCCAACTCGGTACGCCAGGTCAGCAGGTTGGGCTCCGTGTGTAAACTATAGTGCATTTTCAGAATGCATTATCAACTATCGCGCATATTGAAAATGCACTATGCGCATTTCTAACATTTGATTTTCGTGCAAAGGGTATCACAACAATTGAAGTTCGTGGCGTTTCAACATTTGAAGTTTGTTGCCCTACATCCAAAATGC